>PVHX01004185.1:47500-129883 GCA_004024805.1 Geosciurus inauris
TTACCCCAAATTACGACTTTTGGCCGAGCATGGTGGCGCACACCTATAATCCTAGCAGCTTCAGGAGGCTGAGGCAGGAGGATCACATGTTCAAAGCCAGCCTCAGCAATTTAGTGAGGGCCCTAAAAACATAGCAAGACAGTATCTCAAAATTTAAAAATAACAGGCTAGGGATATGGCTCAGTGGTTAAGTGCCCCCAGTTTCAATCCCTGGTACCAAAAAAGAAAGATGTTGCAGTGCTTACTAATCTCATCCCATTAATACATATCTTACGTAGAATCAATCAGTTGAAAAAGGGCACTGATAGTAACAACATATTTTGAAATTTCTAGGTGATTTATTATTATGAAAATATATAATATCCTAGTGAAAGAAGCTTTTTAAAATACTTCAAGCCAGGCACAGTGGCGCACAACTGTAATCCCTGCACTTTGGGAGGCTGAGACAGGAGAATCGCGAGTTCAAAGCCAGCCTCAGCAATGGCGAGGCGCTAAGCAACTCAATGAGACCCTGTCTCTACATAAAACATAAAATAGGGCTGGGGATGTGGCTCAGTGGTGGAGTGCCCCTGAGTTCAATCCTCAGTACCAAAAAAACAAAACAAACAAAAAAAATACTTCAGAATTCTACATTTACATGTTGACAATTGATATTTTAATAGTTTTTCCATTAAATTAGTTCAGAATTTGTTTTGTTTTGTTTTGATTGTACCAGTGATTAAACTCAGGGGCACTCAACCACTGAGCCACACCTCCAGCCCTATTTTGTATTTTATTTGGAGACAGGTTCTCACTGAGTTGCTTAGCGCCTTGCTTTTGCTGAGGTTGGTTTTGAACCTGTGATCCTCCTGCCTCAGCCTCCCTAAGTGCTGGGATTACAGGCTTGCGCCACTGCACCCAGCTCAAAGTATTTTTAAGAAGGTATTTTGTTAAGAATTTAAGTAACTGTGTATAGTTGAACATTACATTGTGATTCTTTTTAAAGTGCTTTTTAATTTAGATTTTTTTTACCATGTCAAATCATCGTACTTAGTTCGTGAAATACAGTACCTGAGAATTGCCGAGGAAGCGCATCCCTACCTTCATAGCTGTTTTAATTAGTATCTTTCCAAGTTTGCGATCCTAACTACAGTATAAATTCCAGGATTGTAGAAGACCTCGTGCCCACAATGCCTAACCTGGAATAGAAACTCAGGTTTCTTGAATCGTTGCAGGAATGAATGAATAAATGAAGGACCAATTTCTCTTCATTTTTTTAAATCCATGCTTAAGTGGCTCACCTTGAGCTTCCGTTGGATTCTAGGGGATCTCCTTGAAAGCATGAGCCAATGACATGACGTCCCTTCTGTAAGGCAGGACCTTGCCGAGTAAGCAGTGGTCCAGGGGATTGACGGCCATGCAGATGAAACCAGGAAGGTCGGAGTGCTGCGGTGTTTGCTAATGGAGATTTATCTTTACCTGAACTCTCTGACTTTTCTGTGCAACAACACCCTTCAAAAGCAAAAAGAAAACTAGTACCACAAATGCTGGAAAAAAATTTTGTTGGTTAAATAACGTATATGGCACTACTTTTCAAAAGATGAAAGGTGTGTTTTCCATTCTTGAAGTTTCCTTTGCTTGTTATTTTTAAGAAAAAGTAAATCACTTGATAGATTCTTTGTTGTTAGTGTTTGCTTCCAAAATTTTTTAATGGATTACCTAGATACTTGAATGTTATCAAATTAGCATTTTCCTGAAAGTGATTAATATATAAACTACATTTATTTTATTTCATATAATTAGCTGCAAATTGAAACTTGAGATATGTTGTGTGTGTATGTACTTTTTTTTTTTTTTTTTTTGGTACTGGGGATTGAACTCAGGAGCACTCGGCCATTGAGCCACATCCCCAGCCTTATAATGTGTTTTATTTAAAGACAGGGTCTCACTGAGTTGCTTAGTGCTTTGCTGTTGCTGAGGCTGGCTTTGAACTTGCGATTCTCCTGTCTCAGCCTCCCAAAGTGCTGGGATTACAGGCATGTGCCACTGCACCCGGTTATGTATGTACTTCTATATCCAGAAGAATAACCCTTTTTATTCAGTCTAAAAGCCTCTAATAATTTGCTCTGTCACATCATTTATACAATTTATCTCTTGATTTCTCAGTGTGCTAATGGGCAGCACAGGTTGAAAGCATTGTTCAAATGTAGACAAATGCAGTCTATCTGGCTCCTTTTATCCAGGCCCTGTTAACTCAAAAAAAAAAAAAACAAAAAAAACTATTGTATTAGCACAGCAAAATATATGCCTTGCAAATTTATTCTTTTATGCAATCCTTTCCTTAAATCAATAGCATAATTATGTTTGCAAGTATTGTGTCCAGAATGGGAGTCACATACTCACCCAGCTGCAGGCACTTAGGTCTCCTTCCACCCTGTGAGTGTGAGGCCCAGTTTAGAGTGTGCCTTGTGGTCCTGTGGGGTTCAGCTAGCTTCTATTGATTGAAGACCACTCGAGGGTTAGTGATGAGCCCTCTTTCTTGAACTAGTTGCTGTGTTACTTTAGTTGAGTTGTATAAAGGATACCATTTAGTAAGGGTAAACTAAATATTTAAAGTTGAGTTTATAATTTCCATCTTTAAATGGAAGTGCTTTTCTTTTTAATTCTAGATTACAGTGTAGGAAAAGTAAATCGTATTGGAGTTCTGTTTTCTTTCTTATTTTTTGATCTAATATTTGAGTTTGGCACCCTCATCTTCTTTGTGTATATTTGAAAATACTCTAACTACACTTTAAAAATAAGTAATTATAAATCATCTGAACATCTGTCCTCTTGATTTCTTTCTCCGTTACAGAATGCTTTAGCATAACTGCTTAGGTTTGATGCTATTTTTATATTTAATGTAGTATGCTTTTAAGTGTACTAATTGTGTTTTAAATCTGTGAATAAGCATAGTAGTGTTTTTTGCATTTCACTTCTCTCTAATATGAATATCTTATTTGTGATATATAGTACCTTTTGAATTCTTTTCTCCCTTGTGTTTATTCAAATAGCTTCATCCATCTGTTAATTTTTTTATTTCAAATATTTTTGTTTCCAGAAGAGCTAGGCAGTCCATTCTAAATTATTCATAGAAATGGTGGACAGTGAAAGTGTGAACATAATAAGAGGCAGTCTAAATAAAGGCTTAGAGAATCCCCAAGTTTCATTTGTTTAACTTGAAATTCATCAGCTCTTTGCCACAACTGATTGACAAGAAGTAAAACAGATCAGCCCTAATTTCCTCCTCCCTCCCTCCCTTCCTTTATTCCTTCCTTCCTTCCTTTTTCTTCCTCCTTATCTCCTCCCTCCCTCCTTCTCTCTCCTTTCCTCCTTTCTTCCTGTCTTAGCCAGACCTAAGCATCTGATCTCTCAGGGCCCATTCCCTGAGACCTTGCCCGTCCCTTCTTGGTGCCTTCTGGTTTCTGCCTCACATGCAGTGTGAGCTGTTACAGTCCCTTTTGCCCTAACACCCAGAGAACAAGATGAATGCTTGGAGTTCTCATGCATCCTGGGTTTCTTCTAGGTTCTTTATATGAAGGTCGGAGTGAAGTTAAAAGCGAGAAGTTAACAGGCACACTGTGTCACTCAGAAGTCGCTGTTCATTCCACGGATATGCTGATGCAGGGTCAGACGGAGATGAAAAGACTGCCCTCTCTAGCTCTTTTCTGAACTGGCTACCCCTTGTCATATGGAGCATTGCTTTCTTGGACATAAGTACCTGGAAAGTGCCCCCAACCCCAACTCTGACTTTATTAGGTGATTCCATTGCAAGATTTAAAATATGCTTTTAGGAAATTAATGTTTCCTATGTATCAGATATGATAGTTCCACATCTGTTATATGGAGTATTTTTGTAATGTCTAGTCTTTTAGTACATTAGCTCTTACGTGAGAGTGCTATTTTTCTTAAGAAGAAAATTAATCTGTTTGATTGATTTTCTTAGCCTGTACGCATCCCTTTATGACATATTTTCCCTCCAGTTCTTCTTTAGTCAAAAACCACTCAAGAACACTCAGGCATTTATCCACCATCTGCCTTGTCTCCCTCTGCAGTGGTTTGTCCTGCATGGTCCCCTCAGCTCTGTGTCTGTGAGAGCTGATTGCTAAATATTTTAACTTTCACCCTGTATATCCTCCTGTCTGTGTCGTACTGTGGAGGAGCACCTATTTGTCCTAGTTTTGATGCTTCGGGGAAATGTGTGCTAATTTATTTTTAACTTCAAGTTTTTTGGTTTTTCTTTTTTTAACAAAGATGACTCAGTGCTGATGTTCTGGCTTCATTCATTGTTCAGCTATACTCTTCATGGATCTGAAAGCCTGTTTAGATCCCATTTGGCTTATTTTCAGTTAAGATGTTCTTGTACATGAAATGCAGACGTACTGGCATCTATTTAACCACTGTTGGGCCTCTAGTGGCCAACCATCATTTACTTCCTTAAATTTAAATATTTCTTGTTCTCTATGAACAAATTTAAGACCAACTCGAAGCCAGAGGCTTTCCATTCAGCCTGATATTTCCAACAAAAATTAAAGATGTGGAAGCTGACATATACTTCAGTGTGCACACCGTGTGCCCAGGGGAGGCAGTGCAGCCCAGCGAGCCCTGGGGCTCAGTGCAGGCAGCCCCAGCTCCCTCTAGCTACAGCCAGAGGCTCCCAGCCCTGCTGATTCCTGGCTCTGCAGACAAAAAATACACATGGAAGCAGATGAGGGATAACAACCCACTTCCCTTGTACAATTGCACCTGTGTTACAGCAAAATAAGACTGTCTCGTGTGCTTTATAAGGTATTGGTTCTTGCCCTGTTTTTGATCCTCTTTTTCACCTTAGCACAATTTTGTGTACCTGCCATAGTACATATCTTTGCTGACCTGAAAGACATTACTCTCTCTTGCTCTTGTGGAACCTGTATTTAATTTAGGCAGGCATGAGTAAGGCACTGGAGATAGTAGCAAAGAGTACAGGACGATACATAGTTGTGAACTAAATTGTGTGGAGATTACTAGATTTAAGTTTACAAGAAAACAAGACATCTGCTTTTTTATTAGATTGACTTCATTTGAAATTCTAGGTTCTTTATCTTTTGTTTTTTTCCAACATTAGGTTAAAATTCATTTTATTAGCCAGGCGTGGTGGCTCACGCTTGTAATCCCAGCACTTTGGGAGACAGGAAAATCGCGAGTTCAAAGCCAGCCTCAGCAACGGCAAGGTGCTAAGCAACTCAGTGAGACCCTGTCTCTACATAAAACACAAAATAGGGCTGGGGATGTGGCTCAGTGGTCAAGTGCCCTGAGTTCAATCCCCAGTACCAAAAAAAAATCATTTTATTGACCAAGTTTTCTGTTCTTATGGCAGCAGTTAAGTATTAGCATTGAAGCAGCTCTGTTTGATCACACTGTTACCTGTGAGGGAAAAAGGACTCTCTATGAATACACATCATAATTTTTTCATGTTAGCTATAAGTAACTCAAATTTTAAAACAAGTACAACTTTACCTTTAAAATTTCTCGTCTTTTTTTTTCAGTTAAGCAGCATTATCTTGATTCTGTAATCTTGACATAAGAACACTCATTAGTAACTACCCTCCTGCTTTCCCTCAAAATTGTTTGTTTGATTTAGATGTAATTATTTTTAAAGAAGACCAGCATAGTGATTAAGAACAATTCTCTAGAGCCAGACTTCCTAAAATTTTTCGTCACTAGCTGAGTACTCTTAAACTGTGTCTCAGTTTCTTTATTTGTGCGATGAAGCTATGAAAATTATCAACTCACTGGAGTTACTGTAAATCACTTCAAATAGTGCTAAGCAGGTGATATCTATTATAAAGTAATCTGCTGTACTTTATTCTTTATAAAATTGTACTTATTTTTACCTTCATAGCATTCCTGATACTTAATGGGATACTCTTCTATTCTCTTTATATATATATATATATATATATATATATATAGAGAGAGAGAGAGAGAGAGAGAGAATATATTTTAGTTTTAGATGGACACAATACCTTTATTTTGTTTATTTACTTTTATGTGGTGCTGAGGATCCAACACAGTGCCTCACGTGCTAGGCAAGTGCTGTACCACTGAGCTACAACCCCAGCCCCTTGTGTTCTTTCTTAACATTAAAAAATGGATATTCATACGTAGAGCAATGAAACTAGATCCCCTATCTCATATAGGCACAGGGAATGACTTTCTCAATAGAAGCCCTAAAGCTCAGGAAGTAATGCCAAGAGTTAATAAATGGGATGGCATCAAATTGAAAAGCTGCTTCACAGTAATAAGAAACAGTTAGGAATGTGAAGAAAAAACCTAGAAAATGGGTGAAAATCTTTGCTAGCTACTCTTCCAACAGAGGATTAATGTCTAGAATATATAAAGAAAAAATCAAATAACCAAATTAATAAATGGGCAAATGAATTAGACAGACACTTCTCAAAAAATAAATGCAAATGACTGACAAATATATGAAAAAATGTTCAACATTATTTGCAGTTAGGGAAATGCAAATTAAAACTACACTGAGATTCATCTTATACCAGTCAGAATGGCAGTCATCAAGAATAAAAATCATAATACTGAAGAGAATGTAGAGGAAAAGGAACACTTTTACACTGTTGGTGGGATTGCATATTAGTACAACCGCTATGAAAATCAGCATGGAGGTTTCTCAAAATACTAGACATGGAACCACCCTATGATCCAGCTATACCAACTCCTTGGTATTTATCCTGAAGAATTAAAGTCATTGTTACAGTGATGCATACATACCCCTGTTCATAGCAGCACAATTCACAATAGCCAAACTATGGAACCAGCCTAAATATCCATTAATGGATGAATGGATAAAGTAAATGTGGAATATGTACACCATGGAGTTTTACTCAACCATAAAGAATGAAATTGTGTCATTTGCAGAATGGATAGAACTCAAGAGCACTACATTAAGTGAGATAAGCCAGGCTCAGAAAGTTCAAGGCCATGTTTTCTCTCATATGTGGAAGCTAGGGAGAAGAAAAACAGAAAGAAGAAAAAGAATGTGTGCAGGGGGTGTGAATCTCATGAAAATAGAAGGAAGACCTGTTGGGTAGCGGAGATTGGGGCGGGGAGGAGGGATGGGCAAGAGACGCTACTGGGTGGTGAAATTGACCAAAGCATGTTGTGCACATATATGACTATGTCACAATGAAACCCACCATTGAACATAATTATTATGCATCGATAATTCAAAAACTAGTAAAAAGGTCTAACTTTCTTAAAAAATTAATGAAAACCTTGGCCTAACAGTAAAATCTAACTGTAAGTTGAATAGTAGGTAAAAGTTTCATTAAAATTGATTTGGACAAAAGTTTTTCTCAAACTTTTAAAAAAGCATCTAAAAGTATATAGTTTACAATTATTTGGTAAATTGTAACTTATTTTAGAAGTTTTTGTGAATCATTTTTCGCATATCAATTTCATTTAACAAAGAGTAATACCACACTCAGAAATGATTCTACCCACAGGTTCATTCTGCTGGGCATTGTCCAATAGGCTCAGCTACTGGGAGCCAGGTCTTCAGTGTGATTGTGTCACGCCGCCAGCATGAGGGGACCCATCTGAGTGCTTGCTTAACCAGGAGACCCATGTCCATTTGCTCCAAAAGCTGTGTCATATGTTTAATCGTTAGTTTAAAAGAAGGCCAAGAACTATGTTACAGTTTTTACATTTAGCCCAGTCATCCAGAAGTCTATTCTAACATCTAAGTTTAGAAATGCCACTGCAGGAGTGTATTTATAGGAAACCATGCTGCAAAAGTGGTTCCTGTGGTGCACATGTGATTCCTATCAGCGGAATCAGTGAATCATACCATGCAAAGCCTCATACCATGCCATCTTCTTCAGTGAAATGAAACAGTATGCTAGAAAGGCTGGAGCTAGTGCCTGCCTACACTATGTTTGAGAGTTCTACACTTGTTTATTGAGAAGAAAACTGATGGTGAGTTGAGTAAGCTGGAACCTTATTTTACCTGTCAAGTTATGATACATTTATTCATTATATTATTGTTTGCAGTGCTGGGGATCAAATCCAGGGCCTTGTGCATGCTACTTGAGCTCTCTCCCACTGAACTAAAACCTTGGCTCTGTTTTACATTTAAGCTTTAGCAAAAATATTTAGGAGATATGACTGTTTTCTAAAGATCAAACACAGGCTGATGTTCACATCAGCCTTCAGTCCTTCACGCAAGATGACAGCTAGGCCTGACGGTCACGCCCGTCATCCCAGTGGCTTGGGAAGCTGAGGTGAGTTCAAGGCCAGCCTCAGCTACTTAGCGAGGCCCTGTCTCAAAGTAAAAAATAAAAAGACTGGGGATGTGAGTTAGTGGTTAAGCACTCCGGAGTTCAATCCTGAGTGCAAAAAAACAAAACAAAACAAAAAGATGACGACTTAGCTACGTGAGAGTACCCTGGCCTTGGCATTAGGTTTAGGATCTGGAAATAGGAAGTATCTGCAAAAGGAAAAGATAAGATTCAAATATTCTTTGAAATTCATATAGTTAGCACTAGTAAATTCAAATCTTACCAGTAATTCAGTGATGGCAGAATATGTTCACTGTAACACACTATTGCTTCCATTAAAAGAAAGAATGGCCAAAACCCAATCTGAGTGTGTAAATATGGATCTCCCACAGCATACCTTCCAGTCATTCTTTGGCCATTAGATACTGTAACGTATTCAGAGGTGGATGTTCTAAGGGCAGTAAATCATTGATTACACCATAATCAATATGTATTGTAAATAATGAAGTCAGAAGTAGTTTCTAAACAGAACATTTTATCCCAAAGATATTTTCTTTCCCTAAATATACTATTAGCCTTACTGGCAGACTGACAGACTTCATCTGGCTCACAGCAATTCAGAATGGGCATCCAGGAAGAAATCTATTACCAAAAAGTTTTACAGAAAATCAGCCTGTTTCTCTCTGCTATTAGAATAATATTTATTTGACCATGTTTTCTGAAATTGACCTTTCTTAAATATATGTAAGTTTCTTTTAGTTATCTAGAATTAAGTGGTATTCTGGGTCCCTTATTTTCTAAAACAATGTTATTGGTTGATGGAGAAAAAATGGAGGGTTAGTACATATAGATGATGAAAATATTTTCTAAATTACAGTAGTCCCAGTATAATTTATTTGTATAAAATTAAGAAGTGAAATGGAGAATATCGTTCAGAGAAAGCAGCATATGTAAACCTTGATTTTGCAAATTTAGTATTAGTAGATAACCAACCATTGTTCTAATGTACAGAATGCTGTATTTTGTATATAGAATCATAACCTGATCAATTCTGGACATTCTCACCTTACTGTAACCTATTATAAGCCATGATAACCAGCAAGGTCCAGTTGAAATCATCCTCAGTGTCAAGAAAAGAAGAATTATTCTCTGTCGTCCCCAATCAAATGGGACATTAAACATCATAGGGCAAGTGAGGTTGCAGTAGAAAAGCAAAAGCTAAGAATGTCCTGGAAGAGAGGTGAGATTTAAGAAGCCTGTGTAACAAGACTCAGAATCCTAGCCTGGGAAACTGAGCAGAGGTTGTAGCAGGAGGTCTGGACAGTGCCGGAGCAGCCCAGGCATGGCAGGCATGGGCAGTGGAATGGGCTCCATCCGAGGCGTAGCCTGCACTATAGTCCAGAGCAGACCATGAAGGCAGAAGTGTGGAGAGGTTATCAGCAACACCTGATTGACATTGTGACTCTGAGGGAGTCATACAACTTCTGCTTCTCTGTTCTCTCAACCGTGCAGCATTGAATTATGTCAGGCCTCTGATGCACATCCCCGAAGACACAGAACATCCAGGAAAGGGCACTAATGCTGCTTCAGTAAGCAGTGGCATGCCAGTGGCTAGTGACAGAGAGGGAGGGATAATAGCCAGACAGACCCTGCTCCAACCCAGGTAGCTGTCAACTGTCTCACTGATGCCAGAGGAGAAAGTGTTAGTGTATCTAGTATAGCTGTAAATAACACACAACTTGGACACCTGCCATATCTTTTCACACACCAGTTTGCTAAGAATCCAGAAGTTGGGAAACTCAGACTCTTTGAGGCCATAAAAGACTACTGCAGAGAAACTGCGATGGTAAGAAAGTACTAGAATGTTAGGAAGGGAAAGGAATTGGTCACCTCAGTGCATGCTGTCCAGCATGGTAGCCACTGTTGTGTGACCTGCAGCACATCTTGCCATGGCACAGACTCGGGCAGAAGACACCTGGTGGCAAACCCCACTCATTAGGCCGAGAGAAATCTACAGGAAGACACCCAGTATGGTTGTTCACATAAAAAGACAACCACTTGTTCATTAAACAAATAATAAATCAGTCTGCAGTTGTTAAATAAATGCCCAAACATACACAACTGAAAAGTAAAAGTTCAATGTACAGCAGCCTTCTAGGTCTCACTAGTAGTTCTTATTGCATTTCATTTTACCTGGTCTTGGTTCCTACTTACCATGGTCATGGATAATTTTTTGAAATTAAGCTGTGTTTTAAATCCAGGTTGTTTTGTAATTCCAGACTGAGATTGCTTTGTATTCATTATCTTTTTGAAAACTTTCAGGTCAAAATGCCACTGACCAACATCTACTTTGAGAATTAAAAGTAATGTTTTCTCTTTATAAAATAACTGGAATTAGTCTTTTGTTGAAAAACAGTTCATTTTTACATTCTTCCAATGTAAAGTTTTTTATGAATCTTTTTAATATACTACACACAAGAGATTCCCTTTGCAACCTAGTACACATACACACATGTACACATACCTGAAAAATATACAAAATTGCCCCTATTCACTCCTCTTTTTTTCTTTTTTTCCCTGATTCAGTTGTGCCTTCTTCAAACAAATCAAAACAAAAACCAACGACTAATAGGCTCTGATCTTTGGTTTGAAAACATGGCCCTGGAGTAGGTTTGTCCCACCTGCCTGCTCTACCCAGATCTTTCAGGCCTTAAACATGAAGGCCTGGGAAAGCAGTTCAGCTTCCCACTTTGTCAGAGCTTCCTTAAGGTGAGCTTTCAAAATAAATTAATTTTTTTTAGTGATATAAATGAAGTTAAGGCATTCAAAGTAAGACACAACTAGATTTCTTCAAATTGGTATCCTGTATGAACTCAGTAAAGAATTCTTAACTGATTATAGATCATTTCAATGGAAGGACCTGTGAACTTCTGTAGGACATTAAGTGTTCTTACATAGGAAATAATTATCCAATCTCTCCAGTTGACATAAAATGTACAGCTTTAAGTGGTGTATGTGTAGGTGATATGTTTCTTCACATCTTTGGTTAGGGTTTATTTAGTAAGCCAGGTCAGAAGTACCTCCCCTTGTAACAGTTTCCCAATGCAAATCACTAATGCAGATAGAATTCATGTTCATGTGAGTGTGATAACTGAGCTAAATCTGACCTAATGGTGATTAAAAAATAAACCCAAATCCAAGTTATGGAAATGGCCCGAGTTAATCTAATTATGTATTAGAGACCCAATACTGTATGCAGATTTATTTTTAAAATTTTTTAGATAAAATTATCCCTAACGTGAAAATCCAAATTGGGAGCAAGTATATTTAAAAAATTAATAAAATAAAAAATAAACAGATGTCTGTTTTAAAGGTGTATGTCCTCTGAAGTGGAAACGGCATTTCCATACGATGACGACAGCCACAACACTAGGTCACACAGTCATCGTGTTGGCAACGCCAGTGTCTGAGCGCTGCCCTGGTTCCAGAGCCTGGTTCTCACCCACTGGACCATGCGGTCTCCCACTGGGCTGGCCTCTGGGAACCTTTCTTTTTAATTTGTCTTTTCTCCAAAGAATTTTTTACACTCTCATACATGTTTCAGAGATGGGAGGCACATCTCAAGATCTAGGTGGAGTTCTTTAATAGGGAAATTGACATGCTACTTGGAATCTGGTTTTGAAACTTTGTTTCTTAAGACTTTGTATCCTGCATCTTGTTTTGTTTAGAGACATCTTTTAAATATAACTACATTTTTCATTAAAAAAAATAGTATGAGCCAGCCGGGGTGGCGCAAGCCTGTAATCCCAGCACTTAGGGAGGCTGAGACAGGACAATCACGAGTTCAAAGCCAGCCTCAGCAACGGCGAGGTGCCAAGCAACTCAGTGAGACCCTGTCTCTACATAAAACACAAAATAGGGCTGGGGATGTGGCTCAGTGGTCGAGTGCCCTGAGTTCAATCTCCAGTACCAAAAAAAAAAAATAGTATGAGCCTATTTTTTAGAAAGTGTGAACAATTTATAAAAACTATAAAGCAAGAAGAAATACACATAATCCTCTTGCTGACATTTTGGTGTAGCCTCCTCTCCCTGTCTTATCTTTCCTTTCCATTTGTTTTCTTTCCTTTTTCTTTCCTCTCTTCTTCCCTCCTCTCTCCCTCTTTCTTACAGCATAGAGATCAGGCAGAACCTACATACTGCATGGTCATAAATGCCAGTTTAGCTTACTAACTTTGATATAAGAGAAAAGAGAAAGGAGATCTCACTACACAGAGGCTACATTTTCTAGGCCTCCATATTGTTAAATAGTAAAGCTACCCATGACATGTAAACACACCCTATCACCCCACAAATTCACCTTACTCTTTTCAGTCCTCAAATGTACACAATTTTGCAGCCAGGCACAGTGGCGCATACCTGTAATCCCTGTGGCTCGGGAAGCTGAGGCAGAGGATTGTGAGTTCAGAGCCAGCCTCAGCAACTTAACAAAGCTCTGAGCAACTCAACAAGACCCTGTCTCTAAATAAAATATAAAAAAGGGCTGGGGATTTGGCTCACAAGTTAAGTATCCCTGGATTCAACCCCCAGCACCCCCCTCCAAAAAAAATATATATATATATTGCACCCTGCATTTTTTTACTAGTTATATAATATAAAAGCAACTAGATTTCTTTAAATTGGCATCCTATAGGAACTCAATCAATAATTCTTTGCTGATTATAGATTTCCTTAGAATTAGCTATGAAGTGCAAGAGATAAGTAAATGTTCTTTTAATGGTTACATAAGATCCCATATTTTCTTTTTAATTTAAAAAACAAAATCCCATACTTGGTGGTATGCCATGACTTGAGCATTTCCATGATTGCCGTTTAGCTGGTCGTAGTGTTTTGTAGGAGATGTGCAGTGTTGGCAATAAGCTGCCCCTTGTGTGCTGGATTCGGTGCAATGTCAGGCAAGTGCTCCAGTACGGAACACCAGCTCACCTGTTCATGAGCTCCTGTTCATGAACAGAGTTTTAATAACAGAGATACAAACCATGATAGAAACAGGGACAGAGATGGAATAGTAAAGGCTCTTTTATTAGCATAGTAATTATGACTTCCTATGAACTTTCATGTAATTTAACCCTTCCAATTCTGCAAGGTAGGAATATTGCTCCCACTTTATGGTAGAAGTTGATTTTAGTACACATCCCAAAGGGAGTTCCTGCTGACAAACAGCAGCTCCCTCTGCACATAGTGCATGTGTGACTCCCCCACAGTGGAAGCAGCTTCTTTGTTCACATATTTTCTTATTTGTTTAGTTGCCGTTGCAGAGCAAAAGCTAAGCTAAAGATGTGTTTAAGGAATTTAATGCTTTTTAGTATTTTAACAATCATCAGATTGCCTAGTCTGTTTCTTTTACTTTTAAAAACTTGGATCTATCCTTTAGATATATTCCAGAGAAAATAAGCTGTTTTCCTCAAATAGTACTAATTCTTTTAATCTGAATAGTTCACTACAGATCACACTGTCTTTCTTTAACTGGTTCATACTTTTGTTAAGACATTTAGGTCCATGTTTGGAAGGTCTGTGTTGTGGATTTATTTTCCACATGTAGATTTTACTCAGGAACCCTTCACTAGAATACATAAAATGTTGTTGGGATTCCTTAGTCTTATTGATATGAAATAAAACATGGAAGAACTTTCAATTTCTTTTAGATCTTCAAAAGTCGATTTATATACCCCAGGAGTAATAAAGCACTCAAAGAAATCCTTATATATGATCACATGGTTCGGACACAGCAAACAGAATTGATGTGGTTCATATAAAGACAGAACTATTTGAAAACCAGTTGTATTGAAAAAGCAGACCACACAACTTGAATTCAGTTATACACACACATATGGCATTCATGGAAGTAAGCTAATTCTTTTTTTTTTTTTTTAATTTATTTTTTCGTTGTAGGTGGACAGAATATCTTTATTTTATTTTTATGTGGTGCTGAGGATCGAACCCAGTGCCTCCCGCGTGTTAGGCAAGCACGCTACCACTGCGCCATAACCCCAGCCCCTGGAAGTGAGCTAATTCTTATTGAAAGACAGCTTCTCTGAGTGATTTTTTTCCTGTTTATTTTTTCATAAATTTCATAAGTTATTTAGTGCTTTATTCTGCAGCCTCAATGTAAATTTAAAGTATAATGAGATGCCATTTGATACCTGCTAACATGGCTGTAATCAAAAAGACTGATAATAACCAATATTGACAATGCGGGAAACCAGAGACAATGAGAGACACTGCCTGTGAGGCTGTAAAATGGCTCAAATACTTGGAAAGACAGTTAAATATAAATTAAAGTTAAATATAAATTAACTATATAACTCAGCAGTTTCACTCAATTTCATTTCCAAGAAAAATGAAAACAAGTCTGTACACAGAAACTCATAGCAACATTATTCACAAGAGCCAAAAAGATGAAACCATCTAAATAACTCTCCACTGACAGATTGATGACCAATGTGTAGCATACACATCTAATGGGACTTTTCTCAGTGCTGGGGGTTGAACCCAGAGCCTCACACATGGTAGGCAAGTGCTCCAACACTGAGCTACACCTCTAGCTATTTTTATATTTTGAAACAGGATCTCCCTAAGTTGTCCAGGCTGGCCTCCCACTTGTGATCCTCCTGCCTCAGCCTCCCTGGTGGCTGGGATTACAGGCTATACCACCAGGCCTGGCCAGATCATGGAGTGCTTTTCATCAATTGAAAGGAAGAAAGTACCAGCACACGTTACAACAGCAGAGAGCCTGAGAAACATTATGCTAGGTTAAAGAAAGCAGACAAAAAGAATGCCGTGTGTCTCCATTTCTATGAATGCCAAAAAGGTGGGTGTCCACAAACCCTGTCACTGATTGGCTGAGGCTAGGAACAGAGAATGCTTGTTAAAAGGATTCTGAAAATGCTCTAAAACTGGATCGTGGTAATGGCTTCTGAGCATCGTTGAGCTGGGCTGGGGTGTAACTCCATGGTAGACTGCTTGCCAAGCATGCATTAGGCCCTGAATTGAAGCCTCAGCACTGCAAAAAAGAAAAATTATTGAGTTGTATGCATTAAAAGGGATGAATTAACATGTAAAGCCATTCTACAGTAAAGCCAATTTTTAAATAATGATATTAAGTAAAAGAGTCCTTCCAAAATTCCCCTTTGGTCTTTATCAGTCTCCTTGAGGAGATTAAATTTGCCAGTTCCAGGTTCAGGTAAGCTGTTCAGTTCCCATGAGCGGAGGGAGTTGGCTTGCATGTCTAGAACAAGGAGAAGCATCCCTAACAGGCCATCTCCTCCCCCACTCTTGTCCCATAACAAGTCACCTGGGAAGTTTTAACATGCAGATTCTGGGGCTTGTCTTGTTTACAGTAGATCCTGCTCCTGGGGATTCTGCTTTGGCAGCTGTTCAGTTAGCTTTCTGTTACTATAACAAAACACCTGAAATGATCAGCTTGAAAGAGGAAAGGTTTCTTTGGGCTCTGTTTCAGAGGTTTCGGTCATGGTCACTTGAGCCTGTTACTTTGGACCTGTGACAGCACATCGTGGTGGGAAGCATGTAACTGAGGAATCTGCTTGCCTCAGGCTGCTTGGAATTAAAGAGAAAGACACAAAAGGGCCAGGGTCCCAGCATCCCCCAATGACCAGACTTCCTCCTTCTGAGCCCCTCCCCCAAGGATTTCCCAGCTCCCCATAGCACTGCAAGCTGGGGCCCTCGACACAGGGGCCTTTGGGATCACTTTCCCAGACTACAGCCCAGGCTTAAGGTGTGGTGCAGGCATCTGTTTCAGCAGTGCCCCAGCTGGTTTGTAGAACCTGGCACATTTGCACAGGAGGCAGAGGGTTGCCTCAGGTCGGTCTGCCAGCCTGGTGCAGGCTGCCCAAGGAGTGTCCTGCAGCAGGCAAGACAAGGGCTTGTTTCCCTGGTCACTAAGGCTAAATGTTAGCTTATTTCAGCTTCAATTCACCTTTCTCCGTTGTTTACAACAAACCGAAAGCCAGGACTTCACCTGCGCCCCACCACATCCCTGCAAAGCTGGAGCATTCTCCCTCTGCGTTGCCAGGCTGCCACGTGCCAGTCTCAGGGCAGCTTCGCCACATGTCTTCTGAGGAACCGCCCTCTCCTCACAGTTGCATCTGGTCTCCCTGAGGTACCCCTTTCTAGCTGTCCTTGCATAGGGGTATTTATCATGGTCATTAATTGTTCATTATCCCACAAGTATTTATCGAGCCATCTCCTACATGCCAGGCACTGTTCTGGTCTTGGACCACAGTAGAAAACAAAATGTGGAGTACACATTTGGGTGGTGAGCAATAAATATAAATAAGTAAACAAGTGTGTAGCAGAAGACAGCAGCATTGGGGAGAGCGGCAGGGAATGGGGGCAGAAGAGGAGGTTTCTGTGCAGGACCTTCAGGAAGGCCTGTGACAGGTGGCAGCACTCACGTCCATCTTTCGCAGTTCATGCTTTTCTGTACGGTTTCCTGTCTTTCTTGGTAAATCCTGTTGCTATAAATCCAAATTCTTTAAAATTTGAATTGTTTGTGCATCTATTTGATACTACTACAAAATAAGAGATACGTAGCACGTAAACAGAGTTGTGACCTCTTGCCAGCTCACAATAGCTCATTTGTGTGACATAGATGTTACCACTCCAACCACTTTGGCATTTTTTTAAAAATTATCATCTTCTCCCACTTGGTTGAGGCAGGAGGATCACAAGTTGAAGGCCAATCTCAGCAACTTAGCGAGACCCTGTCTCCAAATTTTAAAAAAAAAAAAATTGTTGAAAAGGGTTGGGGATGTAGCTCAGTGGTAGAGCACTTTCCAGCATGTGCAAGACCCTGGATTCAATCCCTAGTACCACCGAAAAAAATTTTTAATTAAAAAAACAAATCACAAGCTTCTTTGGGGAATCATGATTGTGATATTGCCTGTAGCTATTAAGTGGCTGATTAGACTGATTCATCACACCCTTGCCATTGGCCTTATTGATTAGCAGATTTTTTTCATGGTGCTAGGGATTGAATGCTGGGCCTTGCACATACTAGGCAAGTGCTATACCCCTGAGCCACATCCCTAGCCTGATTAGCAGATTTTGAGCCGATTTATATCAAGTAGTATTTCAGAAATCTTGATTACCCCTAATTTTCTCTTTGTTTTTAAAACTACACATCCTCATTTCGTACTTTCAGTATTTTTATTCAGAATAATTTTGTTAAGAAATTTGCTAGTTTAGAAGTTTTGGAATGGATTGCTTTGGAAGAATATTATTATATTATAAATTATATAAATTATTTTGGGTTTCTTTCAAAAAATAAAAAGTCCTAAAATTCAGAAGCTGAACTAAGTGTGCATTTTGAAAGAGTTTTATTCTTTTTCTAGAGATATTAATATAGTCTTTATCTGATCATTTAGTTAAGCCATGGTTTATTATATTTAAAGTCACAAGAATATTTTGCAGGCCTTTCTTTGATGTACTGAACAGCCTATGCAGATACTTGAAAGAAAACCTGGATTTGAAAGCTCTCTGAATGAGAAATGGTTCTTTTCAATTTTTGTATTGCCGTCTCTTTGATAGAAATTAAGTAAATTGTACTTGCTTATCAGTCACTGACATTTGGGCACAGCAGCAGTGTACTGAAACTACATTCAGTGGTGTATTTTATATGAACTTACCCATGGTATATGTTACCTTCAAAGTGACAATTACAAAAAGTATAAATGGAAGATACTATGGTAATCCCACTGCCACTGAAAAAAAACAAACAAAACCTGTGCACTTTTCCAAAGCCTCTTAGGGTCACATTTAAATGCAGTGAGTGGTGACAGAACATTGCCAGTCTGCCTTTGGGGATGGTTTGACTCAGTGTCATGAAGTGACTCTCCAGAGGGTTGTGGTCTGTGTACTGCCGAGCACACTCTCACAGGTCTGTTCACACAGAAATCCTATGAACTCTGGGGGAAAGGAATAAAGCCCTTGCGATTGTTGGTCTGACAAGAATTTACAGCAGAGGACAGCCCTGAGCATTCAGAGAGGGCTTTCAGGAGCAGAAGACCTCCCTGCCGTTTGGGGAAAGAGGACTTGACCCTTATTCTGGTGAGCCAGTTTGTGGGCTGCTAGGAAGTAGTGTCATTTGTACCTTCTGTGACTGGGCCCTGGAAAAAGTTTCCAATGCCCTTGCTCAGCACAAATTGTTGTTTAAGGTGAGTTACGCTGGGGTCGAGGCAGAGCTTTGTGTTGGATCCCGCCACTCCAGTCCCCCCAGGCTGGAGCAGGCTGTGTGTGCTGCTCTGCCCACGTCCTGGGCTGAACGGCAGGCCGCAGGCTCTACTCACATGCGTGCTCCTTGAGTGAACGTCAGTGGCTCTCGAGTGTAGTCTTCTTGGCTCACAAATTGGGAAACTGAGTCTCGGGTTGGTTATTTTCCCAAGTCAAAGGAGAGAACAGAAACCATTTCGCATGCTTGGGAAAGGCCTGTGAATTTGGAATGCTGTTCGGTGAACAGCATTGAAACTACTGGTCCCTGAAGCTTCGCTTCCCAATTTGTTCCTCCATGCAGTGAAGTAGCACAGAACAGCCTTGTCACAGACCAAAAGAAGTGTTAAGAAGACCAGTGGAGCCTATTTAAAATGTGAATCTGTGGGCAAGTGTTGAAAGCTTCGGAAAGTATGGGCAGCGTCCTGCTTTTTTCCATATCCCATTATATAACTGGATGAGTTTCCCTGGTTCTACTAGTAGTGCTAACGAGTTGTGATCCACTAGGTGAGCACTGCAGAGAGCAGAGACCGCGCTCGTGTGCTGGCTTTGCTATGGGCAACGCCCAGCGCAGGGTGGTCAGTGTAACAGCTGAAAGAGGCAGGACAGTGACTCCCTGAGGGGCTCAGGCTGGGAGCCTGTGTTGGTCTCCCAGTCCAGAAGGAACAGGTAACGCCACGCCCTACTGTTAGGTTCCCTGTTTTGTTGGGATGTCCTTGGTTTGTCCTGTTTGATTGAAATTACCGGATTCTTTTCCATAGTGAGTTGACATATTGGTTTGGTAAAATGCACATTTACAAAGAGAAAACCGCCAATCAACAGAGGGGGAAAAACAGGTTGATATATTTGCTGAGGGTCATATCCAAAAAATAAAATAATACAAAACTGAAAATTGTGAAACCAAAATATATTTGTATTTATGCATATTTCAATCTGATTAAATTGAATGATCTACTTCCCCTTTGCAATGGAAGTCTTAATTATATATTTCAGACTTGGTTTTGAAATGTTTATGTCAAATCTTGATTTATAAGGAATTTGAGTGTTCACCTTCTAGTTCTCCGTTCAATTCTTTCTTTCTTATTTAACCTCAGTCCTTTTTCCTTAAACAGCTCTTGGATTTTTCAACAGACGGAAGTTTATCATAGATCAAAACAAAGCTTCCGTTTCAATGTGATCCTGCCTAAAATCAGGGGAGTGGGCTGGGAGACTATGGTCCCCTTCTGTAGCCCTGTTTAAGTCTCGTGACTTTTGGTGGGGGGCAAGGGAGACTAAAATAGATGGACCCTCTAGTACCATGAAAGAAAATACGAATTCCATACTCTTCCTCCTCAACTATCATGTTTTGTAAGCCATTTTCATCTTTATTATGGAAAAGGTAGGCCATGAACAACAATAAACAAAGTCATACTTTAAATAGAGTCACATTTCCCAGCCCATGAAAAAAAGTTCTTTTTTCTCTTTCTGGCTATGGTGCCCCTGTGTTATTTTTATTATAATTGTATTGCCAAATCAGGTGTGAGATTAGTTGTTGGATGTTACGTGTAATCTGCACAGAAATCAAATTATTTAACCTCTAAGCCTACAGTACCCCCTTCTGCTGGTCTGCTGTTAAATATTCAGTATTTTCTTGTCATGAATACAAATGGAGGACAAATTAGAATCTACAGACAGCTGACCTGAGCTTCAGATTAGAGACTGGGGGGCTTGTGCTGCTTTAAATGTTTTAATTATCATAGTCCCAGTAGCCAGTTGAAGGACACACATAATATCATTTTTAACAAAAGAGAAAGAGGACGCTCATCCTCCTTTCTCCTCGTGGTGTGCATGTTTGGGTAGGGCTACGTATGCGCTTCCTTTAGAACTGTGCTCATTTGCTGCATTACATTAGGTCTGTTGGCAGTAGTAATTTTTTAAGCAGCTAAATATTTTTAGTAAAATTTCCAGTTGGTTTGTGTTTGTCTTGTTGGAAGAATGATGTCAAGTCCTCATTTTATTTCAGCCAGTGGATCTGGGTTTACGCTGAGCCTGGTTCAGGGAACAGATCTGGTAGTTCACCCTGGGTGTGGAGAACACACATAGGAATCACGGACTGGCTGAGCTGTGACGGCATGTGTCTATATTGGCAGAGAATGGGGAAGCCGGGGGTTAAGCTAGAAAAGGCATTGTGGAAACAAAAATACTTAGTACTTGCCAGTTTATTAGTAAATAGTGTTGCTTAATTGGAAGTTTACAATCAGTGGAAGAAAAGGCTATGAAGTAATTAGAATGATATTGGCTGATGCAATTAGAATGTCTGTGGGCGTCGACATAGCACAGTAGTAAACTTAATTTTTAAAAAGACAAAAAGCTATGTTTCTTTACTTTAAAAGTAACTTTATAGTAATATTTATTGTCCAGAACATATTCTAATGCATATAGTCTTGAATTTGCATTTTTTGTTTCTTATGTATGTTGGTGTGATGTTGTTTCGATTAGTTATGCCTGGCTAGTACTCAGTGCAACATTTTTATATACTCTTGGGAAATAAATTTGGCAGCAAGTCAGCATGAGTAGATTTAATTATCACTCTGAGACCTTTTCCTTTTCTAGCTTAGTGATCCTGAAACTCCATGTGTCTCACTGAAATCTGTGTGGACGCTAAGCTTCGCTTCCCAATTTGTTCCTCCATGCAATGATAAGCCAAGCAATTACTGGTTTATTGATTTTTCATCATGGCAAATTTAAAGTTGATTTTTTTCCTGAAAAGGCAGGGGTGATTAAGTGTTTCCCCTCGGTTTAGTACAAGAGAGCTGTGTGGCAGAATCTAATATCCTGAGGTCACCCTCTGCAGGAAGATAATACGGTGTCTTGGCCACATGCTAAAGAGAGAAATCAGGGCTACAAATGTGATAGGATATGTGTGGAGACAGTTTAATTTGCTCCATTTATATGAACAAGTCATGTGGCACATGCTTGGAAAACAGCATTTTGAATGGTCTTAGAAGTGAGGCCCACATGGGCAGAAGAATGAGCACAAACAAGGGAGATGTTATTGGTTATTAAGGGAATCTCTCTATCATTTTTAAATGAAAATAAGCAGGCCATTGGTAAATAGGATGTTCAAAACATGGAGTGAAATTCGCATAGACTGTTGTGAAGATTTGCTAGTTTGTAAAAGGCAAAAATAACCATCATATAAGAAAATCATGATTAGGCTCTGCATACTAGTTCTAAATATATATACATTCTCATCTCTTCAGGCAGTTGTCTGGCAGAGTATATTGTCGTGTTTTTTTGTAGGCAAAAATAAATATTCAGTGCTTGACTTCAATATGATTTGTAAAATACTTTGAACAGTTTTTGAAAATAATATTTCAAGGAAGTTACTAATTACTAAATGAAGTAGGAGTATAGATAAAGAGACATGATTGTGGAGAGAATGGCAGACAGCATATCAATAACTTGATTGAATGTTTGCCATAATTCTTCTGTAGAATGGAAGAGTTTTAGTTTTAGCTGTTCTAGTTGCAATAAGCAGATGTTTGCTAGATCATAAAACAGGAGGTGCAGATTCTCAATATTGTAGTTTTTCTTAATCTTTTATATAAAACAGTATTTTACAAAATTTTGAAAAAAATTAACCCAGTCTTAAATAGAGCCCGTCTTCCAGCCAGCTCAGCCTCTGCTCTGTCTTCCTGTGGATTAAATCTCATATGCCTAGCACAGAGTTGCACCCCCTGCAGGAGCCTCCTTCCCTTCCTTTATCAGTGTCTGAGCCCTAAAG
Organism: Geosciurus inauris; assembly: GCA_004024805.1. Classification (NCBI taxonomy): domain Eukaryota; kingdom Metazoa; phylum Chordata; class Mammalia; order Rodentia; family Sciuridae; genus Geosciurus; species Geosciurus inauris. The sequence goes on from PVHX01004185.1 coordinate 69,848, forward strand.
TTTTGTTTTATTTATTTTTTTCCTCACATCCGACAGTAACTGTGTCCATTTTTTAAATTGGTGAATCTACCCTCATAGTTATGTTTGAAAGGATTTGTGGATTATGTTTTGTCATGTGATAAATGTACATGAGCATATGTATCATTTTCCAGTACAGATTGACTTTCCTAAATTCGATTGCTTTTCACTGACTTAAATCTTAATCTTCCTCTAAAGCAGAAAAAAAGTTACAGAAAAAAATATAACTTTAATTAGGAAAAAGTTTGCAGTCTGGGTTAATGTGAAGTTCACATGAATATAAAATATACAGTACTTAAACTAGTTAGGACGTGATATTCAAGACTTATTTATAAGCATCAAAGAAAAAAACTTAAATGTTTATTTCATGAAAAGTACTTACTGGCTCTTTGGCAGCCACACTGATCATCCTTCCTCTAGGTTTTCAGCAGTAGTACACCACACCCTAGCCCTACTCCAGGACCACAGCGGATGTTTTCAGTCTAGAAAATGACAAGAGTATCACTTTTAAATGTCCTTCTCCTACCAGCCTGGAACCAGGTTTTGGTGGTCTAAGACCTTCTAAGGCCCTTACCTGGCTTCTGGTGTTGACAGAACTGTGTGGCCTCGTCACATTCAGCGGCTGCTCAGAGGGGAGGTCATTGTGGAACCTGGCCACTGCCTTGCTGCTCTTTCATCCACATCTTCCACAAGCAGAACTCCACCTTTCCTAGGCACTGTGTCAAATGCTAGTGCTATAAAGGTAAATTAGGCAAGCTGCTGCTGCTTAAAAAAAGTCTGTACCCTATTAGAGGCGTAAGTCATGTGCATTAATAAGCATGAAACAAAGTAGAAATGAGCCCCAGTAAAGAAATGCAGGTAGACTGCTGTTGAGAAGGGAGAGATTGCTTGCAGCTGAGAGAATCAGGGAACGCCTTTGGAAATTGCAGACATTTTTCAAATCTGTCAGTTTGAACAGGCCTGGGGTAAACGGATACAGTGGTGGGCCGGGGAGAGAACAGCTTTTCAGTTGATGCTGAGCACCGTCACCAGTGCCTGCACCTCACTGGGCCATCTGTTTTGGGCTTCCAAACAACCCTCCCAATTTTGTGAATGGAGAAACTGGGCAAGTTAAGTGACTTACTCACCCTACAGCTACCAACTCATCAAGCCCAAACTTAAAAATGCTCATCCTGACTATACATTTAGAGGTTTCTGTCTGGCCATTTCTTGGGGTGTGTTTCAACTAGCTTGCCCACGTGGCAATTAGATCTGGACCTTGACCTCCAGAGCAGCGTGCGCTAGACTGCACCAGTGCTTCCCAAACCCAGGGAACATCAGAATGACGGGGACGTTTGAGGGGAGACAGCACAAGAGCCTGTGTGTGCTCTAGAAGGTTCTCAGGCACCTCCAGTTTTCATCCCATCGCTGCATAGATGAGCCCTTGGAAGAACCGCTGTAAATGGCCGGGCTGGCAAGGTACCACATGGCGGGCCAGGTGCCACGGGAGGGAGCGTGCAGCTGTGTGTTTACACTGCCCGGGCTCATTCTGACCAGTCCCTGGCACTTATGTGTTGAGTGTGTGATTGTGAAAATGCCCTGGTTTCTAAACAGGGTATCTGTGGGTCTCTGAAAAGTAACAAACTGTGTTTCTTTGATACTAAGGCACACTTTTCCTAAAACATTTTTTGACAACTCTGAAATCAGGCTGCACTTTGCAGTTAATGTCTTAAAGCCACTGCCAGCCAGACAGCAGTTGTGACTCAATGTCATGATCTATTCTCTGGAACTTAGTTCTTATTCTTTGGCCACATGAAGGTGTACTAGCCCTCAACTGGCTGTGAGGACAACATTTTAGGGACCACTTGAAGACAGAATATGAGCCCCTGCTTGTGGTCCAAAACCTTCTATTCAGCACTTCAGAAAAATCAAGAAAGTACCTGCATAAAATTTGCCATGGCCCACACCCATGATTCAAGCTACCCCACAGGTAGAGGCAGGAGGATCTCAACTTTGAGGCCAGCCTGGGCAATTTAGCGAAGCCCTGTCTTAAAATAAAAAGGGCTGCAGGTTTAGCTCAGTGGTAGAGCACTTGCCTAGCACGTGCAAGGCCCTGGGTTCAACACCCCCAGTAATGGGAAAAAATACAAAAAAACTTGCTGAGTGGGTGTCAGTAGTTTGAAAGAAAACCCAAGAGACAATAGGAATACCCTTTCAAATAGGAGTGCCTTAGACATATTCTCTTTATAAATGTTACTTTGTCACCTGATGTCCATATTTATAGGGTACAATGTGATGTATATATACACACGCGCGCGCGCATGTTGTGTAATGGGTGTTTGAGTGCCTCACAAGCACTCCCAACAAAGAGAACATTACTGTGAGCCAAGATATAGCGACAAGGTTAAGATTTAAAAGAATCATATTCCAAATATGAAGAAGCTTTAGAAATGCCTCAGCCAACTTGTTTTCCTTGTCTTCGTCTTCTTATGTACGTGCGAGAATGATACATAATAAAATATCTGGGTGTTTTGTGGGTTTTTGTTTTTTTGTTTTGTTTTGTTTTGGGTACCGAGAATTTGACCTGGGGGCACTTAACTACTGAACCACATCCCCAGCCTTTTTTTATATGTTTGTTATTTAGAGACAGAGTCTTGCTGAGTTGCTTAGGACCTCACTAAATTGATGAGACTGGCTTTGAACTTGCCATCCTCCTGCTTCAGCCTCCTGAGCTGCTGGGATTACAGGTGTGTGCCACCACACCTGGCCAAAATATCTGTTTTAAGTTGGAAAGAATTATTTATTAATAAGTGTAAAATAATTCTGATAATTAGAGCATTGTACCATAGTCTAATGACAGCTGCTTCTTTCTTACTAATACGTAAAAGAATTGTGAATTATGATCATTGGCATCTTAGATTTGATGAAATATGATATTAGTACCTATATGACATTATTTTATTGTACTCTTTGTTATTTAATCTCTCTGTTGTGACCTGTTGTGTTCCGCAGATAAATGATTCCTTGTGATTATGTCTGACAGGGCTGTTGCTCTACCAGTTCTAAGTACAGTGGAAATTTTAGACATTAAAGAGGAGCTTCTTAGATGCTAGAGTATATCAATATGTTTTTAGAAACTTTAGAAACTCTAGCAAATCGTCCATTACAGAAATAAAATTCCCCGATAATTTTTAAAATAAAATTAATTTTCTTTTTGACAGGTGAAAGAGGCCATTCCCATATTAACCTCTGCTGTTAAATGAGTAGCTTATTTCTAACCAAGTTAAGCCAGGAGATGAGTCCCTTTGTTTAACACTTCTTAAAGTAAAAGTTAACATCCTGCCTTTATCTAATTGCTATCAAAGACATTAGCCCACTTGGCTGTAGCATGATTCAATTGCATGAGGTCATGCAGCCTCGCTGTAATAACTTAAAGTGCCTCATTTGGTGATAAGAAAATATATTAAAATGCTCTCAGGTTCATTAGTTATTGCCTAAGGTCATGCTCTATGGTTAGTCCATTTTCTGAATTTGTGATAGCACTAAACTGAACTCACATTTTTAAAGTCTTTCAATGTAAGAAACATAGTAAGTTTTTGGAAATTATGCTTATATTTTATTCTACTTTTTTTTTTTTAAAAGTTGACTTTCCATTTTTACCACTTATAGAGGAGTTGGAAATAGATTTGATGTTATCTTGTCAATGAAGAGTACATTAAAGATTTTTTTTTCTTCAGCTCTAATTTTGCACACAAATTTTAAAATTTGGCAAAGACATATGCTGTGTAAGCGGGAAGGCTTTGATTTCCTCCTATTTTTGCTTTGATTTCAAATCTTTCTGTATATTTTCCTAACTATACAGAGGAGAGCAGGCCTGTAGGTCCACCCTCGTGTCCCTCGTGAGCATGTGCTACGTTATTAGGCTGCCTCTGCCACCCAGACAGGAGGCTCTGGTCTCAGGAGACTCTTAGCATCTGGCATGGCTGTGATCTCCGCCCATGTGGGCTTCATCTTTTATTGACATAAAGAAAAAAATGTGGGACAAATTAGAAAAATGTATGGAACAATGCAAAATAAAGCTGTTATTCGTCTGATAATGCCATGTATTTTACAATATGTACAAGAAATAAACCAGTAGTAGAGGATTTGAAATACAAGTATTTCACATTAGTTTATTTTAAAACTGCATGATGTGTATGCTATCAGCTGTATGTTTACTTCTCTTGTGCCTAACTTGGCTATTGAGTTGTTAATCTAGAGTCAAACTCCATCCTTGAAAAAAAATTATATATTCCATTCTACTGTTAAATAACTGTTGTTACTTCTTAATATTACTTTAATAGATTAAAAATTCAAGACGATTTGATAGTAAAACGAGAGAGGGGATCTGGTGTCTTATTGACCTTTTGAAAGATAACAGTTAAGTTTCTGAGTTAGGGAATATTGAGATAATGTAAGAAAGGGAATGTTTTCCTATCACAGAAGAACTAAAGAATGTTATCCATTATGTGCTGAAAAAAATGTCTCAGGGGACATATATCTGAATTAGTTACAGGGAGGACCCAAGTACTTCCCTATGAAGATCTGTTGTTTGCTACCTCAATTTTTTTTTTCAAAATAAGAATTTTAAAAAGTGAAATTATTTTAATGTAATTCTTTAAATTATCTTATATATTTAAAGTGAAGCAAAATTAGCACCATGCAGAAAATAAAATTAGCATATGATAATATGAAATGTCATTCTTTTGTTTATATATTTATAGATGCAGTCGTTTTATGTAATATTATTTAATATTATTAGAAGCAAATTAAGAATGAATTATCCCATCAGATGTATGTGTCATCTGTACCTGTTTCATTTAAGTAAAGAAGACATCAGATTTTGTAGTGCATGTGTGTACTTGTGGTATGAGACAGTGCTGAGATCATGCCTAATAGATCCATAGGTGAATGGAGAGAAATTTCTGCTGGGAGCCCATGAGATGGAAACTGACTCTGATCTTAATCTGCTGACCTGCTGAGTGATCTTGATTAGTGCTCATATTATACACGTCCAGCCAGGACGGGGAAGATTGTGGAGCTATTAGACACATTGCTGTTATAACTTAATGGGACAAAGATTAACAGCAGCACTGAACACTAATTTAATATAACAGATTCACTAGGTGTGACTTCAGCAGTTGAAGACAAGCCTCTAATAACTTGTGGGGTGAGTGGAGACTTCATTTATTATTGTGATACTTAAGAGAGGTTAGTACACTAAATTATATAAAGCTTTGCTTTTCAATTATTTTGCTGCCCTATTTTGAGGTCAACTGAAACTGATAATTTCATCATGGTTTTCATGTTTATTTGGTTTATAAGATAGATGTCTCATTTTCTATTGTCTGCTAGGAAATAGCACAGAAAAAAAAGAGCTTTTAAAGAATTAAAATAATAGCTATAGGAGTGCTTTTCACTGAAAACATCTTTGGCCATTTAAGATTATTTTTAAGTTGACTGATGTAAAGGTAAGAAGTATTCCTAATGTAGGCCCCTACTGATCAGAAATTATATACCATGCCCTATTTATGGAATAATATCAATTTGATCTGATTTTCAGAGCTGGATAATTTAGTACATTCACAAACTATCCAAGATTATGGAGTGCCCAGTGTTTTGAGGTTGGGGTATTTTTTGCTCAAGTAGGCATGATTCTCAGATACCAAGCGAAGTATGTTGACATTCTTCAATATAATCAGCTTTGTTAAAACTGTATATTTTAACTGATGGGTAGTCCTTACAGGTGGCTTTACCTGAAGTTTTTAGTTAAATTAGGGTAACCATTTTGAATGTTTAACAGTTTAATTTTTGGACAAGTATTGGCATCTTTTCTTACATGCTGAAGTAATGGAAGTGTAGCTCACTGGCTGTAATTTTCACGTGTGATCACAGAACACACCCACTGTGCAAGCTGCGGTGCTTTTGGCACCTGGTGTCATTGGCTGGAGCATAGACCAGAGCTTTCCTTATTTGCAGAATATGAAAAGATGGGTGATGTTTTAAAATACTTTTCAGATGTCAGTAGCATTTTAGGCTTTTCTTAAACCTCCAGGTTGTATACATTTACTACAAGCTCTCCCTGTGTTAGGTAATTGCCCAAGGTGGTGTGTCAAGCCTTATTATATTTTTAGTCAAACGGTAATCCTGGGTGGTGGGAAGATTTTGCAAAAATCCTGCCAAAGCTCCTATGAGGTGGTTTTAACTACAGGATGCTCTCTGGGTGGCTGCAGATGGTGTAGAAAACTTACCAATTGTGTTCTGCCCCATGGAATGGCCCAGGATGGGTGGGGGGTGCAGAGGTCCTCTTGTCCTGTTCTTTTTTCCTAGGAAGAAAATGCCAGTTGGTTCTGGTTAATTGAGGTTACTTTTCAAGTTAAGGTTTTATTTTTTTCTTCTGAATGTCATTTACATTATAAAGTGTTAGGATTGTAAGGAATCCTCAAGGTCATGTTTAGTACTGCTGTTCCCCAGCCTGTTCACAGCTAAGAATTTCTTTTCCCCTCTCCTGCCTTCCTAACTCCCCACTCCTCACACACAGACCACCTTTGCCATAGTGAAGGGGAATCAACAACAGGTCAGGAGGAGGAGAGTACTCTAAGACTGTGGAGTCTGGGAAAGAGGTTCTGTCTGCCGGGAAGCCGGAAGCAGGCTGGAGGCCTGGCTCTGCAGTGGAACACAGGGGCTTTGCAGGCATGCACACCCTCACTGATCAGCAGAAGTGGAGAGTGGGGGCTGGAAGTAAGGTGAGGCTGGAATGCCCTTCTCACAGACACTTCAGGAGGCCTTATCTGCACCCCCTGATCACAAGAAGCAGCTGCCACCTACTTTAGCACCTCACACTGGACCTTGTAGAAACTTCACAGCAGGTTAGCCAGGTTCTGTATTGACAGTGTGAAATTGGGACTTTCGGTTTGTTTTCTGGGTGGGGGAGTGGGTGAGAAGGGAAAGAGGAGTCTGAGCAGAGAATGCAGAAAATATTTTTTGTTCCCAGCCTACTTTTTAGAGTTGCTTCAAAATTAACTCTTTCTTTTTATAAAGAGGTGCTCCTTCTGTGGACCACGTTACAGAAAGTAGATTTTTTTGATGTGTCCCAAAAAGTCAAAAATGTCAAGAAAGATTTAAGATTAGAATTAAAATCCTACCTGCAATAGATTGTGAAAGGGTAGAGGGGCGGTTTAAGCAGCTTGAGCGATGCAGCTTTTGAAATCATCCTTATCATTTCAGTATTACCATGTTTCTCCCTTTTATGTCAGATGCTTTTAATGGAAAATGTAAGTGTTTGGTGATCTGTAGGCGAACCTGGCCTGTGCAGGGCAAGGAGACCTGCCATGCACCAAGCACAGTGCCTGTTCAGGCTCTGGCGAGTCTGGTGCAGTAGATGGCGCCTAGCACCCAAGGAGACTGAGACTGGGGGAGAGGGTTGTGCCCTGGCTGTAATTACATTTCTAGTATGTACCAGAACCAGGATTCTAACTCAGTTTGTGTATCCTATGCTCCTGCTTCCTTTCTTTCTTTCTTTCTTTCTTTTTTTTTTTAGTACCGGGGATTGAACTCAGGGGCACTCGACCACTGAGCCGCATCCCCAGCCCTATTTTTGTGTTTTATGTAGAGACAGGGTCTCACTGAGTTGCTTAGCACCTCGCCATTGCTGAGGCTGGCTTTGAACTCGCGGTTCTCCTGTCTCAGCCTCCCAAAGTGCTGGGATTACAGGCTTGAGCTACTGCGCCCTGCTTTCTTAATGTGGCATCTTAGTACCCATTTTTTTAAAAAAGAATAACCTTGGCTCTAAACAATAGTTGACAAAGTGAGTATTTCCAATAGCACAAAGCTCACTTATCATTAAGTGAATACTTACCAAATACTTATTAAATACATATCACCTTATTAGGTATAAATGAATGCTTTCGTGATCTCAAAAAGCTTCCATATTTAAATTTGAACTCCATGGATGCTTTCAGCAGCGCACACGATCCTAGTTAATCACATTGTGTATTTTCTTCATGGAAGGCAGTCTGTCTGCTGTGCATTATTCATGCAGCACTTGGCTCCCAATTATGGACGCTGCCCGCAGTCAGTCAGTAGGCTTGGGAAACAGTGTGTTCCAGTGACAGCTACACTGGGAGCACAAGCTCCTGCCAGCCAGCCAAACCCATCCCACCAGTCAGGATATAAGCGAAGCACTTGGAGCAAGAGCCACACTCGCTTGTCCACGTACTGTCTGTGGCTGCTCTTGGGCACCCACAGCAGGATCGAGCCATTGTGACAGAGGCCACATGGCCTGCAGAGCCTAAATATTTACTGTCTTTCCCTTGTAGAAAAAGTTTGCTTACCCTGGCTTAAACCAACAATACCAGAAAGCAGTTCTAATTACAAACTATGATTACAGGTGCACACACGTGCACAGGCATAGGTCAACGGGTAAAAGCAGACGGAACAGTGATTTACATTTATCTGTTCTTTTTTTTTTTTTTTTAACTTTTTTTACATGTTCATAGACCTTTATTTCATTCATTTATTTATATGTGCTGCTGAGAATTAAACCCAGTGCCTCACATATGCTAAGTATGCACTCTGCCTCTGAACCCCAGCCCCAGCCCCATTTATGCATTCTTTCATGGTATCTGTACCATCTCTTGCCTACCTTCTTTGACCGATATATTAAATATTAGTGTTATATTCCTGATAATATATATCTAGAAGTCTAATTTGGAAACTAACATTTGTTTTATAAATCATCCTCTGAGTAAGAACCCAAGGTTGATTATATGTATTTGTTCGGTGTTGACATACTTGGGATTTCATGGTTCTCTTTAAACAGGACAGACCAGCACTGTTTCTAACTGCCACCAGGTGTGCTGCCACCATTGGTCTAGGAGTCACACTTTGAGAGCCACCAGAATAGACCTCGAGCACAGTCAGATGCCGTGGGGACTCTTGAGAGCATTACTGAGGTGGCTGAGGCTTCTGGCAGTGCACTGCTCTCTCCGGGGGGGATGTTGTGCTGTGGGCCACAGTGCCACCTAGGAGAGGTCCTGTGGGCCGCAGTGCCGCCCTAGGAGAGGTCCTGTGGGCCACGGTGCCGCCTAGGGGAGGTCCTGTGGGCTGCGGTGCCGCCCTAGGAGAGGTCCTGAAGGCTGCCCTCATGCGCGATGACCTGGCACAAGCAACTCGCTGCCAGTGCCTTCCTCAAGGGCCAGACCGCCTCTGTGTTCTTGACCACAGGGGTGATGAACCGTGTATGTCAAGTGGGTGGAGGCCCTTGTGCTGAGCAGCCCGTCAACCTGGTTGGGGTTGACAGGAACCTAGGGGGAGGGGCAAGCCTCTGAAATTGAAGTGGCTGATCACGGTTATGTAGCAGCTGAGGTCATATGTAAGAAATGAACCGATAAAAAATGCACTTGTGGGACAAAAGGAAGGACTTATTAAGTGGGGATGAGAAACCAGAATACAAAATACAATATCTACTATAAAAATTGTAGTTGGGTAGCCAGTGGGTTGAGGTGCCTACAGTGGAGACTTCAAGGAGGAAGAATGGGCTGGTCCTTTGCCATTCCACATCACTTAACATTTGGAGGCCTGAGTTCACATACTGGCCCTCCCACCTCCTGGTCAGTGAGCCTGGCCACATCACACCTCACCGAACACAGTTCTTCAGCTCAGGTGAGGACAGTGACGCCTGGAGGAGTGCAGAGGAACCCTGCGCAGAAGCACCTTGTGAAGTGCCTCCCAGTGCCACCAAGGCCAAGGGGACTTCTCAGCTACGGAAGGAAGGAGGGAGGGATGGGACCCTCAGCGGGAGGCCTCATTGTTTAGGTAATGGAAACCTGTCAGGGTTGTGGGAGGAATGAGACACTGGTACTGTCTCCACCGAGTTACTAGGTGTATTAAATTCCCACATTAGGCATTTCATTTAAATTCTGAGGTTTGGCCTTCAAATTTCCATTAATTTGGACTGTTTAGACATTTGAGGTTTTCGTTTGTCAAAATTGTTAGCTCTTGGGTATTACTAACACAAATATTGATGTGTAGCTTTGGCCTGTTAGCTATCAATGGAAATCAGAAAATCAATAAACTTAATAGCCGTTCATTACATAGTTGATGCATTTGTAGGACTACGTCGAGTACTGTCAGTGAAGAATCGATTCAGTCAAAATCTATTACGAGATCCCCGCCAGGATTTCTTATAATATGCTATTTTATTTATGACTCTGTATAGCGACTGCAGCACTTTTTATGAGGCAGTCTTTCTCTCACGAGGTTTGTATTGCTTACTGTGGTGGCCGATCTCCCGCTGGAAGCCCCTGGCACCCAGGAGGGCTTCCAAGGTCAGCCCTCTTGCCATGTTGCAGGATCCTTCCTGGGATCTGCTTCACTTCATACGTGCTCCCAGCAAGCTGTGGTCACTGAGTCCTTGCAGCATTCTGAGCACCGTGGGAACACACATCTGAGTCTCATATTGTCATCTAATAGGTGAAGAAATGTTTAAAACCAGTACATAAGGAGTCTAAAATCAGTGTCATTTTCAGAGTCAAAGAAACAAGTCTAATCAGTAGGGATTTGACAAGGCTTCATAGGGGTGGCACAAGAGCTGAGTCTTGCAGAAGTAAAGTCATTTCAGGGAGACCACCAGGTGCTTTGCAGTCTGGGGAAAAAGACATAAGGATGAGGTAACAACAGAAGTTTATAGAGGGTTCTGGTCGGACCTTAGGTTCAAGGGTGGGTTTCTTGGAGAAGATAGATGGCAAGCTGACGATTCAAGAACAGAGAGTGATCTAGAAGAAAGGTAGAAAGAATAAAAGTGTACCAGGTAGAGAGAATGGGATCTCTGACACCTCCAGACAAAGGAATGGGATATCCCAAGGAATGATAGGCAAGCCACGTGTTCCACAAGTGCAGAACAAGGAGAAATCCCAGAGAAATGTGCTGCTGCCAGAAATGTGCCCACACCAGGTTTTCAGAGGTGATGTTATGAATGAGCAGCCTCTTGAAAAACACAGAAATATGCTTGATGAAATCAGGTGGCTTTTGTGTTTGAAATGGAGTGGGACAGTAATTGTTTTATAGCAGAATTAAGGTTGTTGTAGATTGATTTTAAAAGAAGGGGGAAATTTGTCAAGAATTCTTGAGTTTCCTTGCTTTTTATTTTATTTTTTTATCCCCTTGAGACAAGACCTTACCATTTTGCCCAGGCTGGCCCTGAATTCAAACTTGGTGGAATCAAGAGATCCTCCTGCCTCAGCCTCCCAAGTAGCTGGATGACAAGCACCAGCCTCCCTAGCCAGCTTTCTAAATTTTAACCAAATACATTGGATAAGAATCTTTATCTTATCTGTTTCTAGTCTAGGGCATAATATGAATTATTTGATTATGTTCATGTTCTACTTTTTTCTTCTGTGGGTGAATGACATTTAACTGAAGAAGACTGATTATCTACCTCACTGATCACATGCAGCAGGGGAGGAGGCGGCTGTGAGAAATTGTCTTCAGTTGCCCTCAGTGCTTATATCTGTCTTTAGCAGAGATTGGGTTGGGATACTTCCCTGTAGTCCTGTGTAACTGAAGTGGTCCAGGAAGGTTTCATGGAGGAAGTCAGTGGTGACACACCTCTGGTTGGTCTGCAGCTCTGGAATATTCCTGGGTAGAGGCATCCTCTGTGAGTGAGCACCTACCTCGGCCATGTTCACCTGGCCTCCCTGTTCCCACCCTAGGCAGCACCTTCATGCTGCATGACAGGACTCCCCTTCATGATACTTTAAGAAAGCTTTGTTTTGCAAAATTAGAGTTGGAGAACAGTGATCTGGTACCAGTGCACTGTATAAAAACACAACAACTATTCAGTTTTGGACGGTGTTTTGTTCACCACCAAATAACCAACATGCTTGTCAGATTCTTTAATAAGTGCTTAGAGAAAAGTGATTTTGATTACTCCATGTCATACAATTCAGAGTTGATTATGTAACATAACACGGACGCACTGTCCCAGCCAGTGTTACAGCAGCTAGAACACAGCCTTAGAGGAAAAGGTTTCTGTCTTGGCACTCTAGCTCTGCTGCCCCCTGCCGGCCTGTTTCTCTTCATTCTCTCCATCACAGGCCTCCAGGAGACTTGTTAGGATCTGCGCCCATCCCTTGTCTGTCTCCAGGAGGAGGCCCCACACCAGCTGTCATGCCCTCCTTCTCCTCAGACTTCCTCCTTCCAGCGCTTTCTCTTTGCTTGCACGTGCTAATGACCTTGCTCATCTTCCCTGACTGCTGAGAGTCCATCAGGCAGTAGCATCCTCATCTTCACCACCTGTACTTCTGTTAGCTGGGGGAGGGGAGGGATTCTCTCCTGCCCTCTTTCCCCTCCTGGTCTCCATTCAGTTCAGCGTTGCTGGTGCTTGCCTATCTTCTTTCTGTCTCAGCAACAGGAAACAAGCGTGCTCCAGCATCCGCCATCTCTAGAAAACTCCCTTGAGCCTGTAGTCATTGTTCCAGGTCTCCAAACCCTTCCACTCTGCTTCCTTCTCCTGCACAGTTTCTACTACCTGACCTTGCATTTGCTTTCTTAAAATATACAGCTTATTGAGATATGGTGCCCGTACCATGGGATTCACCCACTGAAAGTCTGTGATGCATTGGTTTAATACTCTTAAATAGTTGTGTAGCCATCACCACAATGAATTTTAGAACATCTTCACCACCTGCAGAAGAAACCCTGTGCCTCCCCCAGCCATAGGCAGCCACTGGCCTCCCTGCCTCTGAAGGCTGACCTGTCCCACACAGGTCGCAAGCCCCACCCCTCATTTTTCTTCTACATAAATATGTTGGTTATTTTTAATACTTGCTCCTCCATATAAATTTAAGAATGAGTTTTTCAAGTTTCACTAAAAAAATAAGCAAATAGACTGACCAACTGAAAGGGCAGGACTTTCATGGAAATTACATTGCTTCCATATATTGATTTGGTTAAAAAAAAAAAAAAAGGCTTAATGATTTGGGGTCTTTTTACTCTTGAACATCATATAGCTATGCATACATTTTTAAATCTTCTTTAGGGTCTGTTAGTAAACTTTCACAATTTACTCCCTGGAGGACTGGCACAGCATTCCTTGGACTCATTCCTAGAGGACTTAGATTTTTATGCCATTAAGATGGGGATCCTTTTCACAAACACACTTTCTGTTCATGGCTGATATGCAGACACGCAGTTGAATCTTGAATGCTGATCTCATACCCAACAAACTACCAGCTATCTTTTTGTCAAGTTTTTGTTTCTTTCTTCCCAATTGTTGGGGGGATTTGTTTATTTCCTTCTTTTTCTGTGTGTTTTTGTTTGTTTTTTTCTTATCACTACAGTGAGTAGGATTGCCAATGTCTAATAATAGAAATGCTTTTGCATTTCACCAGTGTGTGTCATATTTGGCTTATTTGTTTGGGTTTTTGTCCTGGGTAGGTTCCCTTTTCTTTTATATTTATTTCTTTCTTTATTTTAGTTGTAGGTGGACAGAATATCTTTATTTTATTTTTACATGGTGCTGAGGATCCAACCCAGTACCTCACGCATGCTAGGCAAGCACGCTACCACTGCGCCATAACCCCAGCCCGGCAGGTTCCCTTTTCTTAAGACCACAGGCGCTTTCTAGTCTGTCTTAACTAAGGGCCGCATGGTGTCAAGGCGTCATATTCCAGCTCAGCCTTCTCCCGGGTTGGACAGTGTTGGGAAGGCCCTGCTCTCTTCAGAGCTGAGCTGCGGCCCTGGGCAGGGCCCAGCCATCACACTCCTGGCTCCATTGTTCACAGGCATATCCTGTGTGTTTGTGCATGTGTGTGCGCAACGGTGGGCACGTATACAGGGCACTCTTGCCCTTTCTGCATGTGCATTCATGACTTGTGACTTGCTTCTATAGCTTTTTTTTTTCTTTTGGCCTATTCCTACCTGGGTTTAGAAGGAAGGTTAATGTAGTAAAATGAAATGGGAAGTTGATTTTGTAGCACCAAAATTTCCTTTTCCTTGAAATTTTGATAGAATTCTGTAAAAGCTTTCCAGTCTGGTGTTTATAAAAAGATTTTTTGCAAATGATTCAATTTCTGTGTGGATTAAAGGACTGCTAGCCCTATTCACTCCATTCTTTGTCTCAGTGTCTGCTTTACTCTCTGTGATCCCAACGTAATTTCTGTTCAGCTCAGCAGTCTACTGGAGAGCCTTATCTCAAGTCCAGGAAACGGAAGTCTTCTCTTACCCGCAGCCCTCTCCAGTGCAGCTGCATGTCAGCATCGCTCCATTAAAATGGCTTGGGCCAAGCTTGCCACCATGTGCGAGTCTGCTGGTCTGCGGGACATGGCTCCTTGTTTTCCACCTCTCAGCACGGTCACCCCAGCAGACTACCTATCTGATGTTCCCATAGTCCTCTTTTTTCTCACCCAGTCTTGAGATGCTTTGGTTTGAGAACTCAGTTCTCTTCTATCTCTGTATTTTCCTTCTTAGGTGAATTTATCATTTTCCACTGGTATACTGCCTTATATATACTTAATCCTTCCAAATTTATGTCTTTGGCCCAGATCTCACCTGAACACCCAACTTGGAAACCTGGCATTTATAGCTGTAGGTCACCTAGAGAGAGGACACAGATAAAGAGGAGAAAGGGGCCAAGATGGAGCCTGGGGTGCACTAGTACTTAGAGTAGCCAGTATAGGAAAATAAGAAATTCGACCTGAGAAAATGGAAAGCCAGGCAGGTGTGATGTCACCGGGAGAGGGCGAACAGAGTGCTTTCAGAGTGAGGAAGGGCGCATCTCCTGAATGACCGGGTGGAGGAGAACAGAGCCCTTCTCCCATAAAGACCATCACTGAGCAGTTTCAAGGACAATGAGAAGGTAGTTTCTAAGTGCTCTCTAGGAAGTCTCCTGAGACATAAACAAATACCTTCCCTTTTCCCAAAATTTAAAGAAAGGAAGAGAATCCTTATAGAATCCTTCCCCAGTAAATGAACATGCACTCTTCAGCACAGTGGCCTGTGGTCCAGCTCCTCACTGGGCACATGTGGCTGGTTCCTTCAGGGTGTGTGCATGCTCCTGTACTGCTGTGTGGCCTTGAAACTATTGTCTGGATCCTGGTTTCTGCAGGAGTGCAGTGAGGTTGAGGACTTTGTGGACCAGGCCAGTCTCTTAAGAGTGTGCAATTCTCTGCCTGGACAGAGAGGTACCTATATTCTCGTCACGGTCAGCACCTGAGGAGCAAGTACACCACCCTGCTTCCCACAGTTGTTGCTTTTGAATGGACTTTGTGATCAGCAGTCGTCGTTGGAGGTAGGTACTGGCTCAATGAGTGTGTTTACGACACAGGATTTGACACAAGGCAGCAGGAAGACACTGACACTTTTCTTCTAAATCTACTTTCTGAGTATTTGGGTCAGCTGGCCTTTTGGTGTGTGTAATAGTAACTGCTTCCAGATACTTGCTCTGCTGCCCAACTGTTCACCATCTAGGTGCTTCTGGATGTTGACCTCAGATCCACCTGGCTGCAGTCCCAACCCTGTGTCAGCCTGTGAAACCTGATGAAATGCTGAAAATTAATTATGGGTTTGCCATGGTTTCATTTTTACAGGTTTATTCTTAGTGCCAACATTATTAGGTGATAGTCTTTGATATCTAATAAGTTCAGGTGGGCCTAGAAATGTGTTGTGCATGTATATGCAGGTGTACATGCATGAAGTTCATATTTACAGCCAGTCAGTGTGCAGGGTGGGGTGTGTTCCTTCATTCTTTGCTTGGATTAAAGTGGCATGTTTACCCAACAAAAGTAGTATTCCCTGGCTATTCAGCTACAGGTGCGACCAGCTGGTGAATATGCCTAAGAGATTTTAGCTTTCTCCACTTATACAGGCCTGTTACAGATTTTCTGCTGAAGTCTCGTGACATCATAGAATGGTTGCTACTAGCGCTGCCTGCTCCCCGTTCCCTGAGGTCACATGCCTTCAGAACACCAGTTACCTATTTCTGGTTGGCATGTAACTCTAAGAATTAAAATGTGTGCAGTATTGATAGATCTCTTGGAAATTACATTGTTGTGGTTGGACCTCAGGCCTTGGACCGCTGACCTCCCACCCTGGTCTCTGACAGATTTGTTCAGTCCACCATCTTGCCACTTTCCTTCTTGGACTGCCTCCTTTGCCTCCAGCTTCAGAGCCCCTTGTCCTACCTTCTCCCAGGTTTTAGTACCCACCAATTCTGATCTTTACATCAGCTCCCGTATCCTGGGTCTTTCCTTCCTGTCAGCCCTGCAAGGCCCTGTTCTCTTCTGTGGAATATTAAACCCATCCCTCCTAAAGGGCGACCCTGCCTGCAGACCATGTCTGCACTTAACACACACCTACCCTCTGAAGGACAGAGGGTCATGCGAGATCTGCCCAAGATGGTTTAGTTCATGGTGAAGCTAAACCTAGAGCATAATTGTCCGTCCTCCCACCTGTAAGCAGAGCTGGGCTTGCCTGTTATTTTGCAACTTCATGACTTAAAGTGTTGCATTTGTCATCAAAAAAACATTAACAGAAGGAAACAAGTGGTTAATATTAATATTGCTTGGTTCCTATAATTGATTTCTCTCACAGTTGCTGAGGAATGGACTAAAACGCATGCATTTGTCAGTTCCTTCATTTCTCTGTGTACTCTGCTCCTTACCTGAATGGCTCTGTAAGTCTCAGTTTAATCCAGCAAAAGTGAGGATTGGGTACGATTTGCTTTACTGATACTATAATGTATTAGAAACGGGTTAAAATATGGAAATGTTCTCCATTTTTTGAAAGGGTCTGATTATATTGATGTAGTTTTCCAGTTGAAAAGTTGGCTACCCTTTTTTTCTTAGAGTAGAATTTTTCAAATGAAATCATTAGGTTATCTCACCAGAATATTTTAATTTAAAAATTATACAGTGATGCATATAGCTTATAGCTCTGAATTATTATCATATAATATTCATAACATTGTTCAAGAGATTTCAGGCTAATCAAAAGTTAGCAACAATAAATTAAACCCAGTAAGAATCATTCGTATTCCTTGATTCCCCACCTGATCAACTGTATTTCATCATATGGAAACAAGGGTCTGCCCTACCTTAATAAAAAATATCATGCAGTATTTGGGGATTTTCTTGAGTAAAAACAACAATCTTATTTGCATTTCTTTGAAGGAAAAAGCTGAAATAAGAACAGATGATTAGAAAAATGACTGACAGATGAGGAGAGATTCTAACCATAGATGTAGTTTAGGATGCTGTGTGCGCTGCTTCTTGAATGAGAGTTTGAAGAATGGAGACGGTTTGTCTGTTTGACTTGGGATCAGTGTGCCCAGCTGTGTGCCCAGGCGAGAACCTCTCCAGTGTGTGCACTGTGTGATTCCTAGAGGCTGCGGGAAGAAAAAGCAGGAGCTGGAGAGTGGGTGCCCAGCACAGGGAGACCCAAGTAATGAATCCTAGCGCTCTGCAGAACAGAGAGAGAACTGTCGTTCCTAGTACCCTGCTCCACATGTGAACAGCTAGAAGAAAGGGGCTCAGTCTCCACACATGGTCTTGATGAAGAGGTGTGACCTTAACTTCCCTGATTGGATCAGTGCATATTATAGATGTGGGTTTTGTTGTTTGTTTTGGTGGTAGTATCAAGCCCAGCAGGACTATAGCACCGAGCTACATTCCCAGTACCATTTTTTAAAATTTTGAGATGGTCTTGCTAAGTTGCAGAGGCTGGCCTCAAACTTGCCATCCTCTGCCTCAGCCTCCCGAGTTGCTGGGACTACAAGCAAGCATGAACCACTGTGCCTGGCTGTATATATATTTTGAAATATCACACTGTACCCTATAAACACGTACTATGTGTCAATCAAAGACATTTTTTCATGTTTAAGATAGAAATGTTAACAACCCTGATTTGATCATTATACACTCTGTACATGTATCAAATTCTCACAGTGTACCCAGTAAATTTCTACAACTAAAATATTTTTTAAATGTATGTATCTGAGTCCATTCACCTTTGGTATGTTAGAGTCCCCCTAATATGCCTGCTCTACCAGCCTGTCATCTTTATTCTCCTTTGTGACTTTTCTATTATCAGTGACACCTGAATAAATTTACTTTCCACCCCCCACCAGAGAAAAAGTTTTAAAAAACATTTGTCATTACCATTTTTTAGTCATTTATACCATTACTTTCATGCATGGCAGTTCCTTTATAACACAATGGGAATATGGCTCAATTGTTGGTGATAAAATCAGAATCAATTAAAATTTGCAGTAGCAGCCTCTGTTTGTGGGTAAATAACATTTTTACAACTTGATCAATTCCCAAAATCTATTTTTATAAAGTTGACTTACAAATAATACGCAGTGGTTTTCTTATTTTCAGTATTATGCCACGAATACATTTGGAGATTTTCTAATTTTACTAATCATTTATTTCAACTCATACTTGAAATGAAATTTCACGATGTATTATGCCTTGCATTCTAGTGTTAAAATTCAAAGTAGGGGCTGGGGTTGTGGCTCAGTGGCAGAGTGCTTGCCTTGCACATGTGAGGCACTGAGTTCGATTCTCAGCACCACATAAAAATAAATAAAGATGTGTCTATCTATAACTAAAAAAAAAATTTTTTTAAGTTCAAGTAAAGTGTTAGGAGCATATTTTCTACTAAAAATCAATTTTATATGGAATGAAAATAACTTTTAATACTTAATGCAGTTTTCAAAAAGAACATAATTAGGTAATTTACAGTCTCTGATTTCAAGACCCACTATTTAAAACCATTGTAACAGACTTCAGATTCCTGTAAGGACAGACATACAGATAAGTGGAATAGCCTAGAGATGCCAGAGATAGAACCTGACACACTTGGTCCATTTATTTTCAGCAAACCGGCCTAGGCAATTCTTCACGGAAAGGGAAGTCTTTCCAGTAGTGGTGCTGATGAGACTGGACATCTTTGTGGGAATAAGCTCTGACCTCACCCAGTGTCCACCAGCATGAGCTTGGATCTAGACCTAAGCCTAGGGCTAAAACCATAAAACTGTGGGAAGATAATAAAATCTTTGCAGCCCTAAGTTAAGCAAACACTTGTGGGTAAGACATAAAGGGCACGAACTATTTTTTAAATGATAAATTAGACTTTAACTAACTAAAAAAGTTTTGCTCTTTGAAAGATGTCAGCAAGTAACCAAAAGGCAAGTCTCAGTGGGAGAAGATATTGACGATACTTATTGACAAAGCATGTATGTTTGTTATATATAAAGAGCTTTTATAACTCAATAATAAGAAGAAAAATAGTCCAATTGAAAATGAACAAAAGAGGGGTCCGGGATATAGCTCAGTTGGTAGAGTGCTTGCCTCGCATGCACAAGGCCCTGGGTCACCAAAAAAAAAAGGTCCAGCATCACAAAAGAAAGAAAGAAAAAGAAAAAAGAACAAAAGACTTGAACCCACATTTCAGAAAAGAATGAATGGCCAATAAATCATGAAAAAGTGCTCAATATCATTAGTCATTAGGAAATGCAAATTAAAACAGCATGAAGATTTAAAATCTATACTGTGTAATGCTAAAGATGTGGGACAACCATTACTTTTATGCACTGTTGGTGGGAACGTGAAATGATATAACCACATTGGAAAACAGTGTGTCATCTTCCTATAAAATTAAACTACCTACCATACAACCCAGCCACTCCAATATTAGGGTAGTATTCACTGCCCAAGAGAAAGTAAAACACATGTCCACACAAAGATTTCTATGTGACTGTTAAAATAGCTCAAAAGCCAGAAACTGGGCTGGGGCTGTGTGGCTCAGTGGTAGAGTGCCTGCCTTGCATGCGTGAGTCACTGGGTTCGATCCTCAGCACCACATAAAAATAAATAAATAAAACAAAGATATTTTTTTAAAAAGCCAGAAACTGAAAACAAATCAGTTTTGTTTGGTGCTGAGAATCGAACCCAGATTTGGTTTCACATCCTAACCCAGATGTCCATCAGTGGGTGAATGGATTAAAAAAAAATTGCAAGTATTCATATAATAGAATTCTACCAGCATTAAAAGGAACAAACTACAAATGTATCCCCCAACACGGCTCTATCTCAGAAACATCATGCTGAGTGAAATGTCTGATATGAAAGACTGTGCCATTTATATGAAATTCTGGAAAATGCAGAGTAATCTGTAGTGACAAAGAGCAAAGCTGGAATTGTCTGGGTGAGAGAAGAGATACTGACTGCAGAGGGCATGGGAAATCCTTGGAGGCTATAGTGGTGGGTACCCAAAGTTAACATCTGTCAGAGTAAGTAAGTGCAGGTATTTTAGGTAAATTACACCTTAGTAAAGCTAAATTTCAAAATGCGCTTTGAAGTATTTAGTGATTTCTTTAGACTTTATAATTTTATATGCTGCATTACATTATTATATCAAAATACTCTGCTTTTAGGAAAAAGAAATGATTATCTTCTCCCATTTGTTACCTTCTTCCCTGTTCCATCTCTGTTTAAAAGATGAAAGTTGTGTATAAAATTGCTAAATATATAAAATAAGCACATATAATCATAGCTGTTCATCATGTAAGGCTATCAGAGATCCAGAGGCTGAGGAGCCATTTAATGGAAGGGGAAGCACACAAAAATCTAAAATACAAAGATTTGGTTTCACATCCTAACAATGGCTCAGATGGTGTATCTTAAACTTAAAAATGGGGTGATTAATTACCAAGAATTACAACTTTTTTGTTGTTGTTTTTTTTTTGGTACCGGGGATTGAACTCAGGAGTACTCAAACCGCTGAGCCACATCCCCAACCCTATTTTGTGTTTTTTGTTGTTGTTATTGTTTTTAATATTTTCTTAGTTGTCAACAGACCTTTATTTAATTTTTTATTTATATGTGGTGCTGAGAATCGAACCCAGTGCCTCACACATGCTAGGCAAGCGCTCTACCACCGAGCCACAACCCCAGCCCCCTATTTTGTGTTTTATGTAGAGACAGGGTCTCACTGGGTTTCCTAGCAGGTTGCCATTGCTGAGGCTGGCTTTGAACTTGCGATCCTCCTGTCTCAGCCCCCCAAAGTGCGAGGATTACAGGTGTACGCCACCGCTCTCAGCTAAAAATTACAACTTTTGGCCAGGCATGATGGCACATGCCTGTAATGCCAGTGGTTCAGGAGACTGAGGAGAAGGATTCCAAGTGGAAAGCCAGCCTCAACAATTTAGCAAGGCCCTAAGCAATTTATACCCTATCTCAAAATAATTTTTTTTTAAAAAAAAGGGCTAAGGATGTGGCTCAGTTAAGCATCTCTGGGTTCAATCCCCAGCATCAAAAAAATAAAAATAAAAATAAATTGACTTTTCAGTATCAGATGAAATAACAGATGGAAAGGCACTTTGTGAACAGCAAATCCTTGTACCTGCCTCCAGTCAGGTACAGGTGTTCTGTCAACTCGCATCTACTTGCAAATAAAAATTCTAAATAACAGTTTTACTTAGCCTATGGACTCTTGCAGAAACTTTTTTATCAAGCAGATATGTCCAGTGCATAGCTAGAACCTGGCATAAATCCATGTTAGCTGAACTCATTTCATTTCCTATTTCTGAACCCCAGTGTTTTTTTAGCATGATCAGAGAAATTAAGGCCTATGAGTCTGTGGACTGTTTTCTCAGTTTCTGAGCCCAAATACAGCATGCTCATAAGAGTAGTGCAGTTCTCAGCTCACACAGACTAGGGTTCAAGCACAGGTGTGACAGGTACCTGTTGGCCTCCGGAAGGACCTCAGAGGCTGAGGCTGTGTGCTTGTCCCCATGTGATACACCCGTGCAGCTCCGCTCGCTGCTGCTCCCACAAACAGGGCTTCCTGTCCGTGGTGCAGACTCACTCAGAACTGGCTGGGAGAGAAGGCAGATGAAGCCCAGCCAGGGGGCATCATCTCTAGGTCCTCAGAGGTTGATGGCCCCTGAACACGGTTGGGGCAGGGTGCCGCTGCAGCACTCAGGGGCACCCCACTGCCAGCACCCCACTGCCAGCACCCCACTGCCAGCACCCCACTGCCGGCACCCCACTGCCAGCACCCCACTGCCAGCACCCCACTGCTCACAGTTTCCCAGGAAGCCTTGTTTCCTTAAGCTTGCTGCCACATGCACGCCTGCCCCAGCTGGTGGCAGAGAACAGCTTGCACACAAAGGAAAAGGTGTTACTGGGGCGCTGCCTGGTGTAGTGCAAGAAGACTGGCATTTTCCTGAAGTCTTGTGCCCAGGAGGAGTGTCGCCCTGCTTCTGGGGAAAGGCAAGGCCGGCTTGTGCGGCCACGTTCCCTGGGATAGAGGACCGAGTGGACGTGCTCCTCTGGGCTCAGCAGTGTTCCTGGAAAACCTGTCTTTTCATGCCGGTGTCACCCTTCGATAGCCTGCCGCCTCCACTTGGCAAGAGTGAGCGCCGCACTCACACACACCAAGAGCAGCGTCTCAGGCTTCTACCACTCTTCGTTTCCACCTTGTTGATTTTCAAGTTTCAACACAGTTTTTTAGAAAAATAATTATGATACTAAGGATTTAAGGGCTGGGGAAGTAGCTCAGTGGCAGAGCACTTGCCTAGCATGCATGAGGCCCTGGGTTCCATCCCCAGCACCACAAAAATAAAGGGACAAATAAGGATTTAAACCTGAGACGATTATCCTAGATAAAAAACCAAGTGTGACTTTCAGTTACTCTATTTTACTAGTTGTTCTGCCCTTACAAATGTTCGTGAAATATTTACAATACCCACCATTAAAATTTTATTGTCTCTGATTTGTTATAAAAAGTATAACTTTAGTACAGAGACTTATTACATTTTTTCATGAAAAGTCATAAAGATATCTATATTTGAACCAAAATGTCAATATAAATTTGTGAGGTCTTACTTTTATATTAATATCTCTATTTTGTAATGTATATGATATGTTTTAAATATGTTTGTCGTAGATGCATTGGACTACATTTATACATTCACAAAGATTTATAGAGAGGCATTAAAAAACAGGCATAGTCAGTTCGTTATATATAAAGGTTATTGAGGATGCAAAGATATAAAAGATAGAAGAACCTAGTAATTGCCTTTAAGATCAGAGCACAAAGCATTAGTTTGGATTTTACAAGGCCAGCCAGCAACAAAAGAGCAGTAATTTATGAGCTCAGCGTAAAAGAATAGCATAATTGCATTAAAAATTAATGCTAATGAACACTAAAATGGGGAAGGTGGGTATGATGAAAGTTTGTATTCATCTTTCCTGGTTTGAATGATGGCTAGTGGCTTGATTAATGGCTTAATTTCTATCAATTAGCGGGGAAAAATCTCCTGCGAGACAAGGGTAAATTGAGCATTGAATTACATATCTTGCTTTTGTGTGCTAAGAAAAAAGAGCTGCGTATCTCTGATATTAGCCACGGTGACAAATGTGGTGTGGCCCGAGATGTCTGCATTAGCTCTCCCGACAGGCGAGCTGTGTGTGGTTAGCGGGTGTTTGGAGATGGCTGGCAGACAGCATTCGCTGTGAGCTCCTTAGAAACACACGACTCTTCCGTCTACAGAATTTTAATTAGAGTCAGTAAGAATTCTAGAATTAAAGTGGACAGCAAACAGCAACTGCAGATTCTGTATTCAGACCTACTAATCCAGAATATCTCAAATTATCTTCCTTTCTGCTCCCCTGTTAAAATAAGGAAACTTCCAGGTGTTCTAGTTTTGCTGGAATTGTTATTCCTTCCCACTTTGTGGAAGTGGATTTCACTGCCTAGTTTTATTACATCTGAAACAAACGTAAGGCAGTGGTCTGTGTGGCTGTTCTCCATAGTGGTGGTTGGTTCAGCCCAATGCACAGATACCATTCTAGCTTTTGCAATAGCAGTTGCTGCACAGCAAATAACCAACTACTTTGCATTGAAAAAACTCTACTTTGGTTGTTTGCTAGGTTTTCTAGAAACTTTTTATTTTTTGTTTATTTATAAAGGTTTTTAGAATGTGATATATGTAAAAATTTAAAATTTTTTTCAAACATGAAAGATTCTGAAAATATAGGTCTGTAATCTAGTTCAAGATGATGCCAAAGAGCAAGAGAACACACTTTCCTCCACGTGACACTTGCTTCGCCATGCTTGCTAAATGCAGAGGCACTAAAACGCAGACGGAGAACAGCACTAACAACACTGCTATTTCTAGTACATGGAAGGGGAGGGGAGAATGATTTGTTGCTTGGTGGGAGTGGGCAAAGGAATCCTTTGGGAAATGATAACTGGATCACAATTCAGGGATTGGGTCCCAGTTCTGCCACTAGGTATTCATGTGGCCTTGGCCAAGTTGCTTACCAGCCTCAGTTTCTCGTGTTCACAGTGAGGACTATAGGTTCACCTCTTGCCCTTGCAATAGAGAAACCAGGCAGTTCCCAGGAAGTGCTTAGCTCACGCCCAAGGGTAAATCCCTCTCGCTGCTCCGTTTACTGCTTCTACCAGAACAGCTCACCTGGCTTTTTTTTAACAACCATTTAAATGAAAAATTGGCCTCTCTGACCTTCCCCACTAGAAAGGTGTTACAAATAATGAACAAAACAAAAATTTTTGTGTGCTGCCCAGGCACGGTGGCACACACATGTCATCCCAGCTGCTCTGGAGGCTGAGGCAGCCTCAAACAGCTAGTGAGACCTTGTCTCAAAAAATTAAAAGGGCTGGGGGTGTGGCTCAGTTGTAAAGGGGCTCCAGGTTCAATCCCCAGTACCAGAAAAAAACAAATTTCTGTGGACCCACCAACACTGGGCAGGAACACATTTGCCGTGAATCACGGTCTCTGTCACTGCGGGCAGTGAGTTGCAGACACCCACGAGGAAGTGGCAGAACCTCTTTCTCGGGCCACTGTCGCCTGTTAGCTAAATGCAGATCCCCTCAGCCCATGGCATTCAAGAGGGTGGCCAAGAGGACTGGGCTGGGCCTTCTGTGCCTTCTCAGAGATGTGCACAGCCTGCCCCACTTCCTCCGCTCCCTGTGCCCCTGCTGACCACTGCATGGTTCACCAGAGATGTACAGGCCAAAGCCAGCCACTGACCTGGCTGCCAGCTTTAAACCGTCCTGTCAGAAAGTGGTGTGTTCACACCTCCTGCCTGGTTCAGTAGCACTAAGTAGCTGTCGTTTGTTAAGTGCTTTTAATCATTCCCTGCACTGAGCTCAGGCCTCACCTCAGAGTTTCACAGGCAGCTGCAGAGGTGCCACCATGTCAGGGAGTTCTTCCCTGGGCACCTTACCTCTTTAATGTCCTGTGACTTTCAGGTAGTCAACAAATATGTGTGGGCTGCTTGCTAAGTCACAGCACCCTCGGCTAAGTTCTGGAGGTAACACCAGGAGGAGGTTACTGCCGGGGTGAGGAGCATACCCAAGGCCAGTGGCGTAGGGAAGAGGCAAGAAGGGTGTAACCAGCAGGCCTAGGGATGCTTCAGCAAGGCAGGACGCTGCATGTGGGTTTGCTTGGCCTGGATGCCTAGCTCACACACACTTGCTAGAATGTCTGACCAAAATTCTCCTTCAGTGGTGCAATCTCCTCAGGTTATTCCCGTTACTTAATCTGACGTGATAAACTGTTCAAGGTGAGTTTGTCTTGGACCCATCTGAGGGGGCTGTTAGGAGAGACTCCTGAGAGCCTCCACATCTGTCAGGACAGGACAGCCCTAGAGCTGTGATTCTGCACAACTTACAAGCCAGCCCTGTTCCACCTAAGGAGTCCTTCAAGTTACTTGTGATATCTGTTCTGGAAATTGGTTCCCAGGGATATTGGTCCTGTGAACGACCTTAGAAGTTGGGATTAGATAGATGTCTAAAGCACACTTTGTAAAACTCTTAAACAAAATATTGAAAATGTTGTGTTTTAAAAAGAAAGAAACAGCTGTGTTTCCTCACAGTTTGTGTCCATGAGAAATTGTTCTGATAACTTTAGAATTCAAGTAAGTTTTATGAGACATTTTGTTTGCATGCAGATGTTATTGAATAGCACACACGTCTGCTGTTACTGGCACTCTCTCCTCCTAAGGCACTTGAAAATGCTTTACATTTCAAAAGTTTTTTTTTTTAAGTATATATCTTGTACCATCAAAAGGAATTTCATGGATGTTTTCATCCTTGACCAAGATATGAGTCAATTTAATCTGAAAATAAGATAATCTTTTGTATTATTCATGTATTTGTAGCAATACTATTAGTATATAAATATTTTTTTCCTGGAAGAATATCATAAGTAACTCAATAACTGAGGCCAACTGACCCGAATTCTTTGTATCATAAAATGCATTTTAACTTTGGGGAAATTCATAAAATATTGATATTTAAGAGGAGTCCGTTGAGGATGAGACCTTTGTGTTCAAGGTATCTTTCATTATGCTCCTGGCCATTTCTCAGTTGCATCTTGGGCAGTAGCTCCATCTGCTGTCATTAGCACAACATTGCTGTGAGAAGAGAGGGTTTTATGTTCACAGTCCACCCATGTTCTACAGATGAAAATGTCTTTTCAAATGAAAAGTTTACATCGGTCCTCATCATCTTCACTTAGTAAGTTTAAATTTATACACTAGTTGATAATATTTTTAAACAAGCCCTGTGTTATAAAATGAAATTGGTTGTCAAATATAACTTGAAGTAGCAGGAGAACCTAGTCATTAATGATGTAACATCAGCAGTAGCTATTAAGACATTTGATTTTAATTTTTTATCACAAAAAGAACAAAATTATTTTCTATTCCGTGAGTTAGTATTGATTTTTTTGGTCTTGAATGACAAGGCTTTCTGATTATTGTTTTTTTTATTGTGAAATGCATCTGTCTTCTGACATTGGACAAAGAGCACACAAAAGTCCCTTTATTTGCCAATAATGTGTTTGTAAGAAGTCTTTAAGTGCAAATGGATGTGTTTACTCCCTTTTACATGTCAATGTCGTAAATCAACCTGTAGTCTTGATTCTCCCAAGAACTTGGGTATATATCTTTATTTACCTCGTGGCTAGAGCTTAAAAATACTTTTGTAGGCTGGACATGTGTGCAGAGCATCATAACATTGGAACAGTACTTTTAAACAAACTTGCATGTGTGACTTAAGAGACTGAACTTAAAACATCACAATGCATGTCATTGATGTGTGTATTCTGCTTCCAGCAGTGACCGAGCCATACTCAGGACACGCGTGTGAAGACATCAACACAAGGACTTTTTTTTTTTTTTTTTTTAAATATTTTTTTAGTTGTAGATGGACACAATGTCTTTATTTTATTGCTTTGTATGTGGTGCTGAGGATCGAACCCAGGGCCTCACGCATGCGAGGCAAGCGCTCTACCGCTGAGCTACAATCCCAGCCCCAACACAAGGACTTTGAGTACAAAGCAACCAATGTCTGTTGTTTTCAGACAACATATTGCTGAGCGGTTATAAGGCTGAAAATGTGAATCTCCCTTGAGTCTTTCAACTTCTAATTCAAACATTACTCTTACCACCAGGAAGACGGTCCCCATACGGAGAGATAAAGGCTGTGCTGGCTTATTTCCACATGTGGTCAGACAGACCCGCGTCCTCTTCTCTGCCCTGTCACTTAGTCCTGAGGTGATTTTCAGAGAAGCCCAGAGATAATGCTGTGCTCTCTAATCTTTGCCTTTCTTCCCTCTATGATTTCTGCACTGCTGTTTTAATAGGCACACTGGCCCTTTGGCCAGCTTCTGTGGCAACACTTTTACTAGGAGCTGATCGTATTTCCAAATTTAAAGCCATAAACACTACAAGCTTTATACATCAGTACTATTTGTGAGTTCACCAATGACATTAAATACTAATGATATGCTTTGCACATCCAGATGAGAGAGTATGCTAGAGAAAAAAATCCAAGACATCCCCATCTTGGATTGATACATAGACAGCATCCTAAGATCAGAAGTCATGTCTTTTGGTTGCTAATCAGGGATAGGGGAGTAATCCTGCTGGTAAAACTAATGGAGACCTAGCCAAGCAAATACTGTTTTCACACTGACAACAAGTATCATCAGGTGGAATGGTGCCCTCTCTGCATATCAATAGCACTACCCATGTGGTAAATTGAAAAACCACCCTCTGGTAAAGGAGTGTTGGCGGTGATCAGAGCTGGGCAGAGCCCTCGTCCCCATGCTCAGCATGTGCACAGAGAAAGCCCCGAGTGAGTGGAGCAGCTTTCAGTTGTGTGGACAGTATTATCTTTTAGTGGTAGGAGCATCCGCTGTGACAGCTGCATGCCATGCGTGACTCCTCAGGTGAGGGGGAGAGAGACCATTCACAGCTGTGTATGTGATCATTTACATACACACTTGCAGAGGATCTGACTACTTCATGATTTGTGATTGGACAGAAGTTGAGACAAAGACTTAAAATATTAATTCTTATTGAAACTAGAATATCAAATCTCCTATTCTTTATGTTTATCTCTATAGCAGCATTTAACCTTTTCAGCTTAGAGCTGCTGAGATGTAAATATTACTTTACAGCCTAAATCCCAAAATTTGTAGGTGACTTAGCTGTGCATACAGTGGCTCCTAGTGACTGTGTAGTCATTATCAGCTCAGAGAGAGTTTCAGCAGCAAGGATGTGAACCTTGGTACAGTTTTTCTGCCCAGCTAACATGAACAAGAAAATAGGAAATAATATGTGCACATGGCTGTTGATTACAACACTACCTGTGAAAGCAAAAGACTTGGAACGACTCAGTCAGTAGGGCTTGAGTAGCAAAACCTATCATGAAACTATAGAATACATTACTGCACAGTTGTGAAACAGAATGAGGACGTATAAGCTGCTGCAGAGTTATAGTGAAGACATTAAGTGAAAAAAGTTACACACACAGGAATGTGTAGTATACTAATTTTGTATATTTTTAATAAGAGAATGTATACTTAGATTTTCAGAAATAAACAATGGAAAGATAAATTTAAACCTAAGAAAACTGATTACCGCCGGGCGCGGTGGCGCAAACCTAATCCCAGCCCTTAAGGGAGGCTGAGACAGGAGAATTGCGAGTTCAAAGCCAGCCTCAGCAATGGCGAGGTGCTAAGCAACTCAGTGAGACCCTGTCTCTACATAAAACACAAAATAGGGCTGGGATATTGGCTCAGTGGTTGAGTGCCCCTGAGTTCAATCCCCAGTACAAAAAAAAAAAAACACCTGATTACTTGTGGGTTGGAGAGAGAGCTAGAGGCATGGAATATGAAATAAAACTTAGATCTTTGCATGATGATGTTTTAAGTTTTGAATTAAAAATTTTTGGTTTTTTGCAATTAAAAGACAAACATTATCACAAAGCAAGACCTAAAACATCTAAACAAACTGAAACAAATGAACCTAATTACATAAAGTTGCTAGCATAATTGCAAGAAGAATTATCTCAAATGATTTTAGAGCAGTTTTTTTCTTTTTTTAGTTGTAGATGGACAAAATATCTTTACTTGATTAATTTATTTTTTTATGTGGTGCTGAGGATCAAACCCAGTGCCTCACGCATGCAAGGCAAGCGCTCTACCACTGAGCTACAATCCCAGCCCCTAGAGCACATTTTTTGACAGCTCATGAGATAGTCAACCCCAAGGCAAAAAAGACTGTAAAGAAATTTATAGTCCAGTAGTGAGGTGGCCATGCCTGTAATCCCAGGGACTCAGGAGGCTCGCAGGTTCAAGACCAGCCTCAGCAACTTATCCAGGTCTTAAGCAACTTAGTGAGACCTTGTCTCCAAATAAAAAATAAAAAGGGCTGGGGATGTGGCTCAGTGGTTAAACGTCCCTGGGTTCAATCCCTAGTATTGCAAGAAAAGAAAATTATACCACATTAATAAACCTGTTGTCAATAACAATGAGTGTCTTGTTATTTTGAAACTAAGACATAACTCACAAGGAAAAACAAATGAGTACTTTCGATTGTTACTAAGGCCTAAGATTTTTAGAGTAGCAGAAAAGATATGTAAATCTAAAAGACCTTAAGATTCCTCTGATCTGTGGTTGATTGGCAGTGTCAGCATGAACTCACATTTGTTTTTCCGCTCTGAAAGTATATTTCCTATCCCACAATGGTGGGTCAGTAGCAGTGACACCCTCAGTGCCAGATTATCGTCTCTTGAGTGTTGTTCCCCACCAAAAGGAGTCCAGACTCTTTAGAGCAATGGCTCACTTAAGGACTAGGGCAAGAAATATACAAGAGGATACTGGGATGCCTTGCCACACCTTGTAATTACCAGGGATGCCGCAGCCACTTGAATTTGAGCACCAACATAGGGAACTACTTACATGGATCAAAATACAGTGGATATGTAAATATTCTGAATTCATAAATGGTTGTCTTTGATCGTGTTCAGACCAAAATTGATTTTAAAAAAGGAAAGAATCAAGCCTTTTTTGTGACTTTTGTGACTTTCCTATACAGGCTGTATTTCAGAGACACCAAATAGTGAGGGTAAGCTCTTCATTACAGACAACTTGGAGCTAATAAAAGCAGGAACAGTACTAGAATTAGAAAGCTACCATTCTACAGCTTCTAATGAAATACTTGATCTAAGAAACAAACATCAACATTACGGGAACCATTAAGTGAAAGTCTGATGAATGTTCTGGTGGAGGCTCGGACAGGTCAATCTTCACATCACTAAGAGTGAAAGAAGCTCAGGCTGGTGGGACGTGCGGGGGTGGGGGGGCTCACACAGCAGCTCCTACGGTATGTTTTTGACAGAAAGAAATGGAACGTGAATGTAACCTGGCCTCCAGGTCTAACTACTGTTCTGCACAAAGCCTGGGTGGGTAGAGGAACAGGTTAAACAATCCTTCAGGGTAAAGTCAGCCAGACCCAGAATGTGGGAGATACTATGGAAGAGTCAGTGCAGTTCCTTGGACCAACATGTGGCTGTGAAAGGGAAGCATGGTGGACTGTACGTAGTGGAAAGGGCCTGAGAGTGTGCGGGACGCGCTCCTTTTTTGTATCCTGGTTCACACAAGCTGACGGAAGACCCTGCTGGACAGTCATTCAGATTTAGCATAGACGTGTAATGATATTAAGGAGTTGTCAATAACATGTCCAGATGTGAAAATGGTATTACAGATGGGTTGTTGTTGAAGTCCTTATCTCTTAGCAATACCAACTAAAACACTTAAGGGTAACGACATGGCATGAGTCTCAAGAGAAAAAGTTCTCATTATAGCGTAACTGTAATATAATGTCTTTCATTTAGTTAATTTTTTTTCTTTCTGTTTATTTTGCTTGTTCATTTGTTTGCTCATACTGGTACATTATAGTTGTACATAATAGTTGACCATTTTGACATAATCATGCACAACCCTGCCCTCCTGTGTCCCCCTCCTCCTCTTCTACTCTACCAATCTACCTTTCACTCATTTATGTTTTTAATTGATGTTTTATAGACATACATGAAGGTGGAATTCACTGTAGTATATTTATCCATGCACATAGCATAATTTTGTCAATTCATTCTGCATTTTCCCCTTTCCTGTCCCTCCACCCTCCACCCTCCATCTCCTTCTACTCCTCTGATCTTCCTCTGTCTTTATGAATCCACCATTACCACCACCTCTTCCTTTTCCTTACTTTGCTCTAGCTTCCACGTATGAGAGAACATTTGGCCCTTGATTTTCTGAGTCTGGCTTATTTCAGTTAGCATGATGTTCTCCAGTTCCATCCATTACCAGCAAATGCCATAATTTTATTCTTCTTTATGACCAAATAGAACTCCATGGTGTGTATATACCGCATTTTCTTTATCCATTCATCCACTGACAGGCACCTGGGTTGGTTCCATAGCTTGGGTGTTGTGAATTACACTGCTATAAATATCAATATGCCCATATCACTAGAGTATGCTGATTTTAGTTCTTTTGGATAAATACCAGAGTGGGATATCTGGGTCATGTGATAGTTCCATTCCTAGTTTTTTTGAAGAATCTCCATTTGCCTTCCAGAGCGGTTGTACTAGTCTGCAGTCCCACTAACAATGTGTGAATGTACCTTTTTCCCCACACCCTTGTCAGCATTTATTATGGCTGCCATGAATGACTGGAATGAGATGAAATCTCAGTGTAGTTTTTGATATACATTTCCCTGATTGGTAGGGATGTTGAACATTTTTTCATACAATTGTTGGCTATTTGTGTTTCTTCTTTTGAGAAGTGTCTGTTTCCTTCTTTGGCCCATTTTTTATTGTTTTGTGAGTTTTTTTTGACGTTAACTTTTTAAGTTTTTATATATTCTGGTCATTAATCCCCTGATCTTAGGATTAGCTTGCAAAGATCTTCTCCCATTTTGTAGGCTCTCTCTTCACATTATTTATCATTTCCTTTGCTGGGCAGAAGCTTTTTAATTTGACACTGTCCTATTTAATTGATTATTGTTTTTATTTCTTGAGCTTTAGGGATCTTGCTAAGGAAGTTAGTGCCTGTGCCAATATGTTGGAGTGTTTATCCCATGTTTTCTTCTAGCAGTTGCAGAATTTCTGGTTTAATTTCTAAGTCTTTGATAGACCCTCATTTGACTTTCATGCAGGAAAAGAATAGGGATCTATATTCATTTTTCTACATACGGATATCCAGGTTTCCTAGCATCATTTGTTTAAAAGCCTATCTTTTCTCCAACCTATATTTTGGTACCTTTTTTCAAATACCAGATGGCTGTATCTATGTGTGTTTGTGACTTCTATGCCATTGGTCTTCATGCCTGTATTGGTGCCAATACCATGCTGTTTTTGTGATTATAGGTCTGTAGTATAATTTGAGATCAGGTATTGTGGTGCCTCCTGCATTGCTCTTCTTGCTCAGGATTGCCTTGGCTGTTCTGGGTCTCTTAATCTTCCAAATGAATTTTAGAACTGATTTTTCTAGTTCTATGTAGAATATTATTGGCATTTTTTTAAAATGTTTATTTTTTAGTTGTAGGTGACAGAATATCTTTATTTTATTTTTTTATGTGGTGCTGAGGATCGAACCCAGTGCCTTATGCGTGCTAGGCGAGCACGCTACCACTGCGCCATAATCCCAGCCCCTATTATTATTGGTATTTTGATGGGAAATTTGTAAATTGTTTTTGGTAGTACAGCCATTTTGACAATATTAGTTCTGACCATCCATGAATACGGGAGGTCTTTCCATCTTGTGTCTTCTTCAGTTTCTTACTTCAGTGTTCTCTAGTTTTCATTGTGAAGGTCTTTCACTTCCTTTGTTAAATTAGTTTTCAATAGAATTACTTTGTAGAAAGAAAGAACATTGCTTAGGCATACTATTGGCAAGCTTACAGCAAAATACACTGACACTGTACCCTCTCTTCTAGACCAAGCCACCTTGGGAGAACAAGTAAAACGAGTGAAAGAAATTGAAGCCATCGAAAGTGATTCTTTTGTCCAGCAGACATTCAGATCAAGTAAGGAAATCAGAAAGGTAAGCCCATGTAGGCATTGAATGGGCCCGACTGCAGCCAAGGAGAGCCTCAGTCTTGCCTGTGAGCTCTGCCTGTGGCAGGTGAAGAAGGAGGGTCAGAGTGAATCAGGGAGTTCAGGGCAAGATTAGCTCATTCAGAAGCCCACGGTACAAATGGATCTGATGTTTATTTTAAATTGACCAGAAAAAACAAAAATGTCAGAGGATGGTTCTGAAACAGTCACATGCATTTCATGAACATATGCGGTTTTCTTTTCAAATGTTTTTTAAATTGACATTTCCAGATAAAATTTAGGAAAGGACTTTAAATGATAAAACTATTATCTAAATGGTAGCACATATCTCTTTGTCCAGGGGTGTACCATTCAACTCCAGCTAAAGGACCTTTGAACTACATTTTGCTTCTGTTGAATTTTTCATGTATTCTTTCACTCATGAGTAAGGATGGTCTCAGAAATTTATGTTTCTTTAGTAGGAAAATATTCTGGAAAACACATATAGTCTTTAATAATGTTCATATAAAGAATATATGGCTACCACCTATTCTAAAGTAGTCTTTGTTTGCAAGTATATTAACAGCTGTATAATACCCTGGTGATGAATGTAATAATCCATTTCTTTTTCCTCTGATGTTAGATATTTAAGTAGTGATAAGTTCAGAGAGATAAACATGTTTGCAAATATCCATTATTGTCCTCTCAAAATACATTTTTCAAGATGAAGTTATTTGTTTAAGGTCACATTGTTTAATACGTTTCCAAAGTCATCCACCAAAAACATTGTGCCAACTCAGATTCCACCCAGAGCGCACGGGCCTCTGCCTCTGTGCTGTTGTGCAGGCAGTCAGACCCTCCTGTCTCACTCTTCCCGACCTGGTGGGCACCTCTGCCATCATGAAGTGGAAGTCTTTAATTTCCACACACTCCCCCGCTCCAGGAGATGCGAGTCAGGCACGCGTGCCCATGCAGAGCCACAGTCCCCGCACTGTTGACGTGTGGATCACCCTTGGCTTCTGGTGCTCTACCATCACAGCTCCTAAACCTGCAGCTGTGAAATGGACACTCGTAACTACAGTCACCCGTCTTACTTACACCTTACTTTTGCATATTGTAAGGACCTTCATCTGTCCTATTAGAATCACTGATTTGTTTTTGAGTTTGCTCTTCTGACTTCTGTTTTCTGACTCTCCCTTGACTTCTCAGTTCTCACTGGGACTCTGTTCTAATCAGCTAGCATTTTCTCTCTGTGGAAATGCTTTTTTCTCTATACTTAATACACTGACTTTTCTTCTAAATGGCTTTTTCCTGTTTGGCCCAATAATGTTTCACTTTAAACTTATTTTTTAATTCAGTGCCTCTCCCTCAAGAAAGTGTGCATTGAAAGGTAGGAAGTGGGCTGGGATTGTAGCTCAGCGGTAGAGCGCTTGCCTTGCATGCGTGAGGCCCTGGGTTCGATCCTCAGCACCACATATAAAGCAATAAAATAAAAACATTGTGTCCATCTACAACTAAAAAAATATTTAAAAAAAAAAAAAAAAAAGAAAAAGAAAGGTAGGAAGTGGTGTCAACAGGAGAACATACCAGAAAGCCTCAGGATGGCATTTGCCTAGGTGGATGTACAGTAGTCTGGAGTCTCAGCCATCCAGCCCTGAACTTATATTAGGGCCCACACTTCCAGATGACCAGAAGACCAGCGATAGGTAAACAGTGGCATCTAAAACATCCTTACTCACTGGTTCTGAAATGCTCATGTCTGCAGCGCTTAGCAAGGATTCAGGGTGCCCACGAAGCTGAATTGTGTATCAGGAGATGATGAGCAAAGAGAAGTGAGGGCCTTCAGGATGGATGCAGATCATGGGGAACGCGTCAGGCTGTCCCTGGTGTGTGGCAAGATGACTTGAGGCCTGTTGCCCACTCCCCTTGTGGACAGCTCATGCACTAGGTGTAAAGTCCGTGTCTCTGAAGAAGGCTGCTCTGTGCTAGCTGCCCCTCAGCAGGCACAGTCATTCTTCAGCTGTGCTGATTCCACTGATCAAGCTAGGGAGCTGATACCAAAAGCGTTCTAGACACTGTGTCTCCTGTGACACATGTTGATCTAACTAGTTTAACTTTCCGAAATCATTTCTTTGGCCTGAGCAGACAGGGAGTCTGACAATTCCTGATGCAACCTCAACTTTAGGAGCCAAGATGCGGCTTGTTCCCAAACTGCTATTCCAGACAAGCTTGGTATCAGTTACTCAAGCCTAGGGGCCTGTCTCTGGCAGATAGCCCACTTGTGCACTAGAGGGGGCTCAAGAGCCCGGGCCCTGTGGGCTACTGTCCCAGGCTTGAAGTACCTTGTAGAGCCGAATTTTTCAAACTGAACCACCAGGTGGCAGTGTCACCCAAAGCCAGAAGTTTCATGGGACCCATTTTGAGGTTTTATAATCAAGGCAAAATTTTCTCCTACGCTTTTCTTCACTTAAATAAAAAAGCAATTCATGATTATCCCCACATTTTAAACTACACATTGTTAAATAATAATGTCCATGTTCTGGTCCTAGCCTTTGAGAGCTTCACCGTGTATGATTATATGCATTTCCCAGAGAAAAATGTTGATGTACCCCACAGGCAAATACAGAATGAGATGAACCTGATGTACGATAGGCTTTTGTCTCTCCACCTGAAGAGCAGGGCTCTGTAGGTTTGGCAACTAGAATAACAGCACTCCACCTTTGTCAAGGCTGTTCAGCATGGACAGCTACTAGCTCAGCCTGGCAGAGCATTGCTGAGCCCTGTAACGTGGCTGTTCTGCAGCTCAGCAGGCCACACGGATGGACGGACAGACAGCCAGACACCAACCTCCAGCCTGGCTGGATTGCCACACCTTCTTCCCCAAGCATAACACTGGGCTTTGTGGTTAGATGTCCCCAGTAGTATGAGGGTCAAGATATCAGTAAGGCCATGAACTCCTGGACCTAGTGTTTAGAGTCATAAAAATGTTTGAAACCTGAGGTTCGGGGTGCGGGTATTCTCTCCAAACTATAAGAGCTTGCCAAACCAAAACTTCTAAAGAATCTTACTGTGAATGTTTCAGGTACACAGGATGCTGCGGTGTACACACAGTGGTAGAGAGTGGACACACCAGCACTTCATGGTCACGCCTCCTGCGTCCTTGCTCTGGGGACTAAAATCTGCTCCTTGCATGAGTCCCCTGTAGGACAGCTGCCAGCTTTGTCTGCTTTTGCTCTCATGTGGACTCAGATGGTCCCCTGTGGTCATTTGTTTCAGCCTGAAGAAATCCCTTTATATATTTTGTAAGCTGGGTCTGCTAGAAGGCTCTCAGTCTTGTTCTGAGAAGGCCTTTATTTTCTACCTGTGCTGATGACCAATAATGACATTAGATGCAGAGCCCTTGGTTATAGCTCCTGGTGGGGGGCTTTGGACATACTGTCCCATTACTTCTGCATCCACTAAATTTATGTACCTAAATTTATTATTTTTCACAAAATTTTGGAAAGTTTCAGTTATTATTTCTTTGAATGTTTTTCCTCTGTGCCTTTTCTGCAGTCCTCTGGTAATCTCAACATGTGTATGTTGGTGTGCTGATGACATCTGTATTTCCTATGTGCTTCTGAAGTTGTCTTTTTTTTTTTTTTTGTACTGGGAATTGAACCCAGGGCACTTAAACACTGAGCCCCATCCCCAGCCCCCCTCTTTTTTTTTTTTGAGACATGTCTAAGTTGCTCACAGCCTCACTAAATTGCTGAGGGTGGCTTTGAATTTTTGATCCTCCGGCCTCAGCCTCCTGAGTCACTGGGATTATAGACATGCACCACTATGCCCAGCTTGTCTTCACTTTTTTTTATTGATGCATATTAATTATGCAGAATGGTGGTTTGACTGGGGCATACTCATTCATGCATGGCATATTCACTGATCCAATTTCACCCCCCAGTATCTCCTGCTCCCCAGTGCCTGTCTTCTATCCTCCTGGTCTCTCTTCTAATTTTGTGGATTCCCCTGACCCTTTTTTCCCCCCTAGCTTCCACATATGAAAGAAAACGTAAAACTTTTCTGACTGACTTATTTCACTCAAAATTATGATCTCTGGGTCCATCCATTTTCCTGAAAATGGCATGATTTCATTCTCCTTTATGGCTGTGTAAAATTCCATTGTGTATGTATACCACGGTTTCATTATCCATTCATCTGTTGATGGACATCTAGGCTGGTTTCATCTTTTTTTTTTTTTCATATCAGAGATTGAATGCTGGGGTGCTTAACCACTGAGCTACATCCTCAGCCCTTTTTATATTTTATACTCTGACTTGCACAGAGCCTCACTAAGTTGCTGAGACTGGCTTTGAGACTGGCTTCTCACTAAGTTGCTGAGACTGGCTTTGAATTCACGATCCTCCTGCCTCAGCCTCCCAAGCCGCTGGGATTACAGGCATGCAGCACTGTGCTCAGCTGGCTCCATCATTTAGCTGTTGGGAA
The DNA here is from genome assembly GCA_004024805.1 of Geosciurus inauris. Taxonomy (NCBI): domain Eukaryota; kingdom Metazoa; phylum Chordata; class Mammalia; order Rodentia; family Sciuridae; genus Geosciurus; species Geosciurus inauris. Next base: position 107,795 of record PVHX01004185.1, read on the forward strand.
TTGTGCTGCTATAAACATGCAGGCATCTCTAGAGTATGCCGACTTCATTTCTTCAGGATGAGTGCTGAGGAGTGGTGTAGCGGGGCGTGCAGTGGTTCCATGCCTGCTCTTTTGCAGAACCTCCACCTTGATTTCCACAGTGGTTGTACTCAGTTTCATTCCCACCAACAGCGTATGAGTCCATTTTTCCCTGCATCGTCGCCAGCATTTCTTGATATTTGTGTTCTTGATGACTGCCATTCTAGAGTAGAATGAAATCTCAGTGTACTTTTTGTTTTTTTTCTTTTTGGTCCTGGGGATTAAACCCCGGGCCACTTAGCCATTGAACCACATCCCCAGCCCTATTTATATTTTATTTAGAGACAGGGTTTTGCTAAGTTGCTTAGGGCCTTGCTAAGTTGCAGGTTCTGGCTTTGAACTCAGGATACTCCTGCCTCAGCCTCCCAAGCCCCTGGAGTGCACTGCCATTTTTAGCTTCAGTGTACTTTTAACCAAATCAAATTTAATGGGCATGTCCTTAAATACTGTAAAAGTAACATTGTGATAAACATAGCATCATTCATGTTCATAAACACCTCCAAATCTGAAAATAGTTGGTAGAACTCTGCAAGAGTTCCCGGTCATGCTTGATGACTGGCCAGAGATCTGTCATCAGGGCTCTTCTGTCTTACAGAGTGGCAATCTCTCCCGTGAACATGGACCAGCTTCCACTACCATAAAAGTAAATGCGTTGTTTTCAGTTGAGTAAAATACTGTACGAGGATCTTGGCGCCAGGAGTAGACTTCGGCCCCTGACCACCACAGCACAACTGCTGTCGGGCTGGCCCTCCCACCACTAGCGGCAGCTTGAGCAGATGTGTGAAGCCCAGTGCTCAGGCATCATGGGCATCACGTGGCAGGCCGCACAGCCTGGAGACCCTGAGGGAGGGTAGCAAGAGAGCTGGGTTACAGCTCTCCACCCAGAACCAGTTTCCTGCTGAGGCTCTGAAAGTAACACCCCCATAGAGTGGCGACATGTCCCTCTTCTTGGCTGCAGTGCACCCTGCCCCTTTTCCCACCGTGCACCCACCACTCGGGGCTCCTTTATGGGCTCCTACTCTCAGGGCACTCACTGTTCTCTCTGGCCAAAGCGCTCCTTCCCCCCCACGCCTGGCTCCTACTCTCTCAGCTCCTGAACTGTGCCTTTCAAGAAGTGGGATCTGCAGCCCCCCAGGCTAAAGTGGACCCCTAACCATTCCCCATCCTCAGCGCCACCACCTTGTTTATCCTCTGACAGCAAGCACTGCAGACTGGGAGTGTGTCCTAACGTTGGTGTGTATGTTTGTAGCCTGTCGACTCCACAGCAGCATGTGACCTCAGTCAGGCCAGGGGTGTGTCTGCTGTATTCTCGCCGTGTACCCAGTGCTTCACAGTTGGCAGTGCCCCAACACGGGCAAGCAGACAGGTCTCTAACCTTAAGGTAATACATTTAAGAAAGTATAAGCTGCTTCATACACAGTTCATTCACTAGACATTTTTCCCAGTGACATCTGTTTTATGCTTACTTCAGAAAAGTAAATCATTAAAAGTAGGTAAGTCAGAAGAAGTGGGGTGTAGTAGCATATGCCTGGAATCCCAGGGACTTGGGAGGCTGAGGCAGGAGGAGCACACATTCGAGGCCAGCCTGGGGAACTTAGTGAGGCCCTGAACAATGTTGCAAGACCCTGTCTCAAAATTTAAAAAAGGTCTGGGGTTGGCTCAGTGGTAAAATACTTCAAGCTTCAATCCCCTGTACCAAAAAAAAAGCCCGAAGGAAATGGAGGTTGAAAACAGTAGGCGTGGAGCCAGTAGGCACAGGGAAAGCTGCACGGGGGCAGCTCCCCTTCCTTCTCTTCAAGCTGCACTTTAACTTCTAGCTGCAGATTCTGGTCTAATTCATTCAGCATTATTCTTGCTACCTAATGCTGACCAGTCACCTCCCCGGCCGCCTCCTTCCCAGGGAGGAGGGAGTTGAAGTTTACTCCGTGAGCACCACACTGCTGGCTCCCTCGAGGTAGGAACGCTGATTCACTGATCTTTGTGTCCCCTGCACTTGGCACAGTACTTGGCACTTGGTGAACAGTCAGTCAGGGTGGAAAGAATTGTCTGCAGTTTGCAAGGTGATGTAATAAATCATGGTTTTATTTGTTACCAAGATATGACATGCCTTTCTTTCAACCTTTTTGATATTTAAATGTCTTGAGTAATGTTAAAAGATAGGCTGAGTCTATCAACTTAGGAATGAATAAATAAAATCTGGTAGATCCGTGCAATGGCAGATGAAATATCCAGAATAGACCAGTTAAGAAGGTAGATTAGTTGGCTATGGAGGGATGAGAAGTTTGCAAGGAGGGGAGATGGTTGCTAATGTGTGGGGCCGAAGAGGATAAAAGTGCTGCAAAGCTGATTGTGATAACAGTATCGATATTCATCACATTATGCGCTTTAGATGGGTGAATTGTGTATTGTGGAATCATGTCTACATTTGTGTTTTAAAGAGAACCTTTAGTTTTGCATCTTATGCCTAAAGAGGTCAAGTAAATACTGGCAATTTGTTGCCCACTTATTTATTATAATTTAGACATGGGATGGATGGATAGATATTTCAATAGCATAGGCTGATAAACACCAATTTCTTTTCTTTTTTTTGGCACTGGGGATTGAACCCAGGGGGGCACTTAACCACTGAGCCACATCCCCAGCCCTTTTTTATATTTTATTTAGAGACAGGTCTCACTGAGTTGCTTAGGGCCTTGCTAAATTGCTGAGGCTGGCTTTGAACTCACAGTCCTCCTGCCTCACCCTACCGAGCTGCTGGGATTACAAGCATGTGTCACCGCCGTGCTTGGCTAATAAGAACCAATTTCTTTAAAAATATGCTGGTCATCAGAAAAGCTAAGCATTTCTTCCACATTTTTGTGTGTGTTTGTTTAAGGAATAATTGCTTCTCAGTCAGTACTGTAGGACCTTTTTGACATGAACACCATCTCAAAGGGGACAGCAGTTATTCACCATCAGAAAGACAATTAAAGCTCTTGTCTAAATCAACATGTGCTGCCTCTTCCAGGTGGTGGAGCCTAGTGAAGTGACGCAGGCGACTTCAGCGGCTTCAGCAGCAGGCCCAGCGGCAGTAGTTGCTGACCCGCCCAGTGCTGAAAGGGAGGTGGACCCCGCCATCCCTACTGCCATCAAGTACCAAGACGACAACTCTCTGGCTCATCCAAATGTAAGGCCCTTGAGCCGGGGTGTCCGGTGAAGTCTAGTTGGCTGAAGTCAGTCCAGACTGGGGTCCTTTTATTCTTCACCTAGATGGCCATTGGAGGACGTGGGTTTCTGCATCCTCTTTACTAGGTAGAGGGAGCTAGTCTCCAGCCCTGGGCTTGTGGTGCAGATTCAAATCTAGCACGGCCCTGCTCATGAGGTCTGAGTTCTGGAAATATTCTATGCTTAAGAAACGATGAAGAGACGAGCTTTTTAATAAAGGGGCTGAAGTTCCTAGTTCTGGCTGAGCGACAGTCCCTTCTTCGTCTGTGAGCGAGTCACAGCTATCCTGTGTGGCTATCTCTGTGAAAGGATGTCAGTCCAGCCCCACCTCGCGGAGGAACTTAACACTGGAGGTGCAAACTCGTTAACCAATGTTAGTCCTCCCAAGACCTTCCGAACGTTATTCACTCCCAACAGATGCACTTGAATGAAGTGGTTATCTGGGGCTAAGCAGCATTCAGGCCTGTGCTGAGAGAGGTCTTCCACAAAGGTGGTTTGTGTCATGTGTGGGCAAAGTAACTGGTAGACAGTAACGCTTTCCTTTCCCTTTTCTATTTCAGTTATTTATAGAGAAAGCAGAAGCTGAGGAAAAGTGGTTCAAGAGATTAATCGCTCTCCGGCAGGAAAGACTAATGGGCAGTCCTGTGGCCTGAGCAATACGCCCGCGATTGGGTTGACGGTAGCATTGGAAATTTATGTTTTTAAATCCCAATATTAACTTTTACTCTTAAAGAATTTAGCTGCTTATATGAAAAGGTAATCTCATTTTATTCTCTCTCACGTGGGCTTGAATATTTGATGATTTGAACTGACTCAAATACTGTGAAATTTCACGATGCATGAAAATGTTGTACTGTTAATAAAACTAATCATAAACACATCAGTGTTAAAATCACTCATGTTCAGTAGTGTTTCTTAATGCAACGTGAAAAATGTTGTCTCATGTAAAGACTCAATATTGATTGATTATGTTTATGTAAGAGTCAAGTTATATGCTATAATTTGAGATTCCATCTGTGAATCTCTGAACTCACCCTATTGAAAAATTTTAGTCACAATAAAATGCACCCTAAACAGTCCAAGCAAAATGAACATGTTAAACTTAAAGGAATAACATGTTTTATGTGAAAAAGTGTCTTGAAAATTAAATGAAGTGATGGTTTTGGGCTAGATATCAGCTTCTGTTGGTGCCCCTTTTTACCGCAGAGCAGATCCCAGCCCAGCACTATAGAAGTCGTTTGCTTATGTGGACCCAACCAGTTGGCCACGTGCCTCTGTGGAGAACCCATGTCTGAGAAAACCAGCAAGAGGTCCCACGGGGCCCTCCTTGGCCACTGGTATTCCCATGGTGGAGGCAGGCCGGGTGCTGCCTGGGCGAGGCCCCGTCTCTGCAGAGTGGGTTGCAGTCCCAGGTGCACATACCAAGGAAGGGCTCTGGCCTGGCCTTGCAGAGTGACCTGCCTTCCCCACGGGGCTCAGGTCCAGTCCCACTTCCATTCTGTCTGCACTGCTCCAGGCAAGCACGGAGAGTCCTCGAGGAAGGGTCACCAACGTGCAGAACATTTTTTTTTATATATATATTTTTTTTTAGTTGTAGATGGACACAATGTCTTTATTTTATTGCTTTGTATGTGGTGCTGAGGATCGAACCCAGGGCCTCACGCATGCGAGGCAAGTGCTCTACCGCTGAGCTACAATCCCAGTCCCAACGTGCAGAACATTTTGATGACATCTTTTTAGTATTTCTGGAACTGCTAAAATTGTCATCTGTTGAAAATGAAAAAACTGTCTGATGTGAAGCCAGGTATGTGTGGTTTTTAATACAGATACAAAAATGTTTAGTTCATAAAGAGGTTACAGCTTCTGAGGTTTTTGTTTTTTTTGGTACCAGGGATTGAACTCAGGGGCACTTGACCACTGAGCCACATCCCCAGCCCTATTTTGTGTTTTATGTCGAGACAGGGTCTCACTGAGTTGCTTAGCACCTCACTGTTGCTGAGGCTGGCTTTGAACTCGCAATTCTACTGTCTCAGCCTCCCTAACTGCTGGGATTACAAGCGTGAGCCACCGTGCCCGGCTGCTTCTGAGGTATTTTGCATCTCATTCTTTGCATAACTTGTAAACTGTAAAAGTCTTGTCACCATCTTGGTGAGTGTAATTTGGTGTCTGGGCAAGAATATGGACCATCATTTGGTTCCCTAGTGAGTCTCCAAGAACTGAGATAGAGGTATGCCTGATGTTCCTCTTGTATAAAATAGTGGAAATACCAGTGTTCGCCTGTAACAGGAACCCCAAATAAAGTAGCTTAATCTACAATAGATTTATATTATAAAGCTAAGTTTTTCATAAGAATAGAAATTCAAATGTTTTTGTATTTTATATGAACTAATCTTGGTCCCTGCAGGAACTCAAATCCCTCTTGTTGCTTGATATCTTATTAACTTCATTCACCTGCGCTTCTGTATAAAACCACAGTGTGCCCACACAAGCCAAGTTCAATGAGAGACTTCATAGAGCACCATTAGCCAGCCAAAGTCAGCAAGGTGGTGCTTTCTGGCCTCCTCCTGCACCAGCGTAATGAGCCGTGAAACAATCCCTGTCAAGCCACTTGAGTAATGACAGCAGTTTGGACTTAGATGACACCAAAAGTGTTCTTTGAAACACTGATTTCCTGTGAATGGCAGGTGCTGATGATGTAACTGGCCTCTTTCTTGTGGCCACCAAGTGTGCTCGCAGGAGGATGGAAGAAGGAACCATTTCTGGGGCTGGGGCTGGGGCTCAGTGGTAGAGTACTCCCCTAGCACGTGTCTAGCACTGGTTCAATCCTCAGCTCCACATAAAAAATAAATAAAGTTATAAAAGAAAAATAAATAAAATGTTTTGGTGTTCCACAGGCCCCAGGAGGCCTACACCTAAAGAAAAGAGGGCAGGGATCTGAGTCCCTTGCCCACCTGGCTCGTGTCCTGGTATGTGAAATGAGGGTGTGAGTCAACGACCTGCCTGCTTGGTTTCTCAGTAAAATGACATTAAAGAAAGTCCTTCAGAGAGAACATGCTGTTTGTGCTAAGGGAACGTTTTGGTATCTTAATGAAATGTGGAACAGATAGTTGCGAGTTGCATGGCAATGATTTGAAGAGCTGCACTCCAACCCCGTGTGCTTCATGTGCATGCTCTTGACCTGGTGTGGTCACAGCCCCCATCCCAGCCTGTCCACAGCTGTGCCTGCCCTCCCTCTCTGCCCAGAGCCTTCCTTCTCCACATTAGGGACCAATAGGGACCTACCTACCTACCTACCGTCTACTGATTTGAGAAAGCGCAGCCTTCACTGTCAGGTTGTCCGCTACTCGATTACTCAGTGACTTCCTTCTGAGTGCCTGGTGTCTGCTGGGTGAGTATGTGGTGCTGGCGGACTCAGAGGTGAATCGAGCGGGGAGCCCGCCCTCCAGAGGCTCAAATAACAGGAGAGAAAGTGCTCAGTGGCAGGGGAGAGGCTGGGTTGTGAAGGGAGAAAACTTACTCTAAGTCAGAAAAATAAAGCAGGCGTCATGGGAGAGACACCACAGAACCAAGACTGGGCGGATGAGAAGGCTGCAGCCCAGAACTCAGGCACCTCTGTACATCTTGCTGAGGCTACTCCAGGAGGCTGTAAGCCAAGGACAGCGTCCTCATGGCAGGGTCAAGTGGAGAACTGGCTGGGCAAGGCAGGACCTGGTGTGGCTGGACCTGGTGTGGCTGCTAGCATTACAGTGGCACCTGACGCTGCAGGGCAGCCCAAAGGTAGCCGGAGGGATCCAGAGCCTCTAGGGAAGAATCCCATCTGCCTGGCCTGGCTCAGCCCTGCGACCCCGGCAGGCTCCCTGGCACTCCTAGCTGAAATCTCTGCACTGTCATGGAAAGCATCTTCTGGAACTCAAAGATGCCATTCATTTGCCTATCATTACATCTCTCCCCAGTTTTTCCTTTGATATGGATCTCAAGTGAAAATCTTTAAGTGGGCAAATAAGATAGTCACAAAAACTTGACATGAAATAAAACATAAACTGTTTACGTCTCTCAACTCCAGATGAGTCTATCCAGGATGCTCGGCTCTTGCTGGCTTTCCCTTCTTTCCCTACCTCAGAATTCCTTGTGTCACAAAAGAGCTCCCACCAGCTTCTGGCCATTTTCAGCTGACACAAGCCTTAACTGCTGTCCTAGAGGCCTTTCTCTGGAACTCTTGATCAGAAAACATCTTAAGAATTCACAGCAGAGCAGGAGCAAAAATGGAGGTAAGAAAGAACACTACTGTAGTGCTCCCCTCCTCCACAGGAGATCTTAATTAAGCTTCTCCAGAAATCTGCACCAGAATTGATCTTAGGACTATCAACAAAAGAGTCTCTACAAAAGAGTTCAACGTAGTCAAACTTCCTACTTCCTGTTGCTCTATCTTACTTGGCCACCAGCCTGGAAGAGATCAGCACTCCAGGTGCTGACACACCTTCACTAGTTTTTTCACAAACATTTATGGACTATCTAGTACAGTAACAATATAGTATTTTATAGAATTGTGTTTGCGATTACAAAGTGTGGTAGGAAAGACAGATCCTTTAACAAGGCCTCTGGCCTTGGTCCTGAGCTTCACAGAGATGTTTACATTTCAAAGATAAGAGATGTTACTAATTGGGCTCCATGGTAACAGCTGGCAGAGGAGGAAAGAAAGGGGAGAAGAAGCTCTCCCCTCAGGCTCTGTCCTGGAAGGGTTAACTTACCCAGAACAGTGAAAGAAAAAGCTGCTTTTGTGCGAACTTCTGCAGACTGTGAACTTCTGAGCCCCTCCCCTTACACACTGTGTATAAAGTTCTGAAACTGTCTGAACTCCGGGTGCAGGGGGATCAATTGATTACAGTGAAAACTTTACCCTCTGAACCGGCTACAGCCAAATAAACCTGCTTCCTGTTTCCTATCTGGTTGCTGCTTCGTCTGTCCTTACTATACTACAAATTCTGTAATCATCTTAACCATGTATCATATGAATGGACATTGATACATATTCACCATTTGTGGGGGGGTTTTCCTTAATCAAAGAAAATGCCCTAATATATTGATGTTATTTTTTTTTTTAATTTTTTTTAGTCGTTGATGGATCTTTATTTTATTCATTTATTATTTATTTGTGGTGCTGAGGATCGAACCCAGTGCCTTGCACATGCTAGGCAAGCGCTTTACCGCTGAGCTACAGCCCCAGCCCTATTCTGATGTTATTTTTGCAATCATTTTATCCCCAGGATTTGGCCCAATGCCTGACACTGAGGTCTTGACAAGTACTTTTTTATGAAAGAAGAATTAATTTGCCAATCTCACATGGGAAATCTATTTAGCAGTCTGGTTATTTAAGTTGTCCCAGCAAGGCTGTGGGTATAGTTCAGTGGTAGAGTATTTGCCCACTGTGCATGAGGCCAGGTGCTCAGTTCCTGCACCAAACATAAAAATAAGTTACTCAAGCCATTTGGAACCTGTACAAAAATAAGTAAATGATCTAGGCACAGTGATGCATGCCTATAATCCCAGTGACGTCGGAGGCTGAGGCAGGAGGATCACCAAGTTCTTTTTTTTTTTTTTTTTTTTGGTACCAGGGATTGAACTCAGGGGCACTCGACCACTGAGCCACATCCCCAGCCCTATTTTGTGTTTTATGTAGAGACAAGGTCTCACTGAGTTTCTTAGTGCCTCGCCATTGCTGAGGCTGGCTTTGAACTCGCGATTCTCCTTCTCAGCCTCCCAAAGTGCTGGGATTACAGGCGTGAACCACCATGCCCGGTGAGGATCACCAAGTTCTGAGGCCAACATGGGCAACTTAGCAAGACCATGGCAGGGGCTGAGTTGTAGCGCTTGCCTAGCATGCATGAGGCACTGGGTTCAATTCTCAGCACCGCGTATAAATGAATAAATAAATAAATAAAGGTCCATCAACAACTAAAACAATATTAAAAAAAAAAAAAAAGACTGGGGATGCAGCTCAGTGATAGAGCGCCCCAGTTCAATTCCCAGAACCACAAAAATAGTTTAAATAAATAAATGAGTGAATTTTATTACCACATTAGTTGATTTCTCTGATCTCGTTTTCCAGTGTCTCTAAGCTGACAGAGGCCTTTGGACATCTTGAGCTACAGAGTGTGCTGCCACTGCTACTGCCTTAGGGACGAGGGGCAGAAGGTGGTGTCTGAGCTAGGATCTTGTCAGACCTGCACTTGTCCAGACCTTCATTCTGGCCTAACTGTTTATTGTATAAATATTTCCATTGGTGTGGATGTGATCTTTCAGGGTCCACCCCCATCTCCTGTGATTTCTATCCTTCCAAGGCACTAAGTCAATTTTCAAGAAATGAAGCCAGCATAGTAATACACACCCCGACTCCACAATGTGACAGTTTAATTTTAGGTCTTCAGGAGAGATGGCAAAATGATCCCACTGCAGTGCTCAGAGTGGGACGAACCTGAGCTGACCTCTTGGCACCTCGTCACATGGCACTCAGGAATATCCCACGGTATAAAACCTGGTATAACTCCCTTTACAACCTTTTAAAAAAAGAACTTCCAAAATCCCAGGTTTTCAATAAGTTCCACAACTTCAGTCTATCCACCTGTACATGTTCCAAGAAAATTGTTATAAACCTAAAATGGAATTAAAAGCGTAAAAAAGGGGAGCTGGGGTTATGGCTCAGTGGTAGAGCGCTTGCCTAGCACGTGTGAGGCACTGGGTTTGATTCTCAGCACCGCATATAAATAAATAAAGTTCTCCGGTCCACAACTAAGAAAAATTATTTAAAAGCAACTGGGATAGGGAGGCTGAGACAGGAGAATCGCGAGTTCAAAGCCAGCCTCAGCAACAGCGAGGCGCTAAGCAACTCAGTGAGACCCTGTCTCTACATAAAACACAAAATAGGGCTGGGGATGTGGCTCAGTGGTCGAGTGCCCCTGAGTTCAATCTCCAATACCAAAAAAAAAAAAAAAAAAGCAACTGGAAAATAAATTCTAGCACAATAGATTGAATAACTATATTAAAGATTGAACAGATTTTTAAAACATTCTGTGATTTGATTATTTAGCCATTTTGTAGCTTTTCTCTTTCCTCCTGGTTTGGTCAATATAATTGGAGCAGACAAGTTAATAACAAACTTACTAACGGTATGAAATGACGGGTGTTGTCAAAGTACCACATGTTTGAATCAGCCACAGTCTAATCACATGAGCAAATGGAAGGTCATCTGAAATGATGATCTTCAATAAGTATGCTATTCCCCATTTAAGTGTTTCATAAAAACAGTTTTTGCACGCCTACCTGGAGCATAAGTAGCAGCCCTTGCCCTGTGTCACGGAACAGCTGCTCCACCCAGAAAGAAACCAACAAGCCACAAGCCATTTCTAAGAGACATCGTTCACTTAATTCTGACTGCCTGGGAAGGGGATTTACAAAGACCCTGGACATCTAGGAAAACAAGTGCCAGAAAAACATCATGCTCTTTCCCTTTGTTTACTCGCAGAGGTAGTGAAGGCCCCAGGGCTTGCATCTGAAATCTAAGTGCTCCAAGGGGTGGGTGGCCACATGCAGTTTCTTACATTTAAATTGGGATTTTTGTCTGATAATCCTCCACATTTTGTGATTATTTTTTCATTGAGAAATACCAAAACACAAAAGGAAGAAATGTATGTGCAGCTGGCTTCAATGTGAAGAAAATGCCTTTGACCGGCAGTTCTCTCTCCCGCCCTCCCCATCCTGCCCTTCCAGAACAAGTCATCTGTGCAGAGACATCTGGGCTTGCTCCCCAGACCGTGCAGGCCATGAGAAGTGGGAAAACCAGTGTCCCCCCCTGGGCCGTGTTTAGGTGTGTCTGCTGTGAGGGCCACACTCTTGTTGGCCCGCCCTTGCAGTATTGCGTTAACCCTGATTGGTTCCCTGAGCCCTGCCCACGTCTGTGTTTAATGACTTCACTGCCCTTTTGAGTGTGCCATCTATTTCCTGCTGTGACTGGACTGATACAATGTACCACATAGGATTAAGTACAATTAGTTTTTGTTCCACAATAACAACAGCAACAACATGAGGCTTAAATAAGAAATGTTTCTCAAGTGAAAAGGTTTAATGGTAGTATAGTGGCTCCTTGTCAGGGCCCCGGGCTCCCTCCGTGTAGTACAGGAGAGTTGCTGAAGTTGTAGCCATCGGGCCTGCAGTCCAGGATGCAAGAAGGATGACTCCTTCCTATTGAAGGGATTGAGGGTTTGAAGTCAAAGAAGCTCGTAAATACATACCTCATCGGCTGGAATACAGTCAGCTAACTGACTTGTTACAGGAGAGATTGGGAATACAACATTTCAGCTCATTCATAGCAGAACATATCCCATAGTTATGAATCATAAGAAAATGTTTTCTTTAAAAATATGGTAAATTCCTGAAAACCTAGCTACAAGGCACATCTACCCATTCGAATATCCACTAATGAGGGTTTCACAGCTGCTGCTGGGTGGCATTACCCCTCCCCATTCTCCAGAAGCTTCGTGCCTAGATATCCAGACACGGAGTGAGTGACGTTTGGGCCCTGAACTCCTGAGCACCTCTGCCCTCAGCCCTCACCCAGGCCTGTGCTGGACAGCCAGCCGGTCCTGCAAAGCTGATCCTGTCCCCCTGTCCCACTGAGACGTGGCAGGAATGTTCCCACTTGACTTCGAGTCACATGGTGTGACTTCATGGGAGGAGGGTCTGGCACTGGAGGCACCAAGTCACCAGTTGAGCTGGTGCCTGTTGGCTGCTTTGCTCGTTTAAGTAGTTCCTGTGTCTTCGCCAACTTCTCCATTCAGAGAAAGCTTTTCATTCATCTATTCTAGACGCATGGAACATGCAATTTCATTCTAATTCTACATTCACCAACCAACCAATCTCCACTCTATGATTTCTGTCTCCACCAGCAGCGTCTTTCTGTCAACAAGTATTTTAATTTGCTAAGGACTGAATCAATGGGGTGGGTGAATTGAAGTGAGTGAAACAGTAAATTCAATGTTCTCCAGCCTGCGCTTGGGCCTGAAAAGCCAGGGAAACCGTCCGAGGGAAACGGGAAGCATGGCTCATCTGCTTTGGAAGAAAGAGTGACAGGGTTTGAAAAGACAGGAGGATTTAATGCTCCCCCTCTTCCTTGGCCAAGTACCAAAGTATCAGACCAACTAGAATTAAGGGTCCAGTTCCGGCTAGTTAGGAGGTGCCTGGGCCCGCAGTGACCCTGTGCTCCTGTTTCGGGGAAGCAAATGGATGGACAGGAAGCAAATGGATGGAGAGAGGGTCCAACAAGGGAGACAGGACAACTCCAACATTGGGCCATGAAGAACATTTACAGTAGGGTTTTTGTGACCCTCTGTGATGGCTTTGAACCCTTCTGGAAATTCCTCAGGTCTTTGACTCTATCAGTCTCAGTGACCTGCTTGTAACCAACAGATGGCCTACAGGATACAGCCTGGCCTGCCTTGCACCCCACGTTCAGGAAAGGCATCTGCCTAGTCCCCTTGGAATACACCCCTGCGCCCAGAGCTGCCATGAAGGTACCTGGCCACGTGCATGAGCCACTGTGTTGTGAGGAAACCAGGCCCCTGTGCAGTGGCCTGTGGGTGTCATCTAGCTCACAGGCCCAATGGAGTGTTTAGCCAGAAACCAGCATGACTGTGTGGCAGATCTCACGTTGTAAGGGAAGACATTTATGGCCTGGTCTAGATCTCTCACCCGTGGGATCTGTGCACATAATGCAGTGGCTTTAGAGACCACCAAGTCCGAGGTGGTTCGGCCTTCACCTTGGCAGCTGCCTCCCAAGCACACTGCAGGACCCAGGAAACAGCAGTCGTGGTTTCTGCCGAGCCCAGTTCCTATGTGAATGCGTGAAACAGAACAATGCCTAGAGGAGAGGTAGAACCATAGCAAAGAGTTCAAAATGGCCATAGAACGATTTCTGCTTCTGTGTTCCTGGCCCTGCTCCCCAGGTGGGACCCCAGGCACGGCGTCAGGCAGATACACCTGTGAGAGTTTGGGTTAAACCTAAGTGCAATTAGAGAACAAGAGAGCAGGTGTGGAGACAAACAGGGACCCTCAGTGCCTCTGGCTGGACTCGAGTGAGTCCAATGAGAGGACTGTCTCTGTGAGATGGAATGAGCCATAATCATCAAAATGACGGAGAATTAGGACGGAAAATTAATTTCCAAAAGAAATCACTGTAGATCTCATTATTTCAGAAATAACCCACCTTAAGACTTTAATTAAAAATAATATTTATTCAAAATAAATGAGTGCTGGCAGCTTTCTGCAGAATCCGTGACCGCTGTTACGCGTCTTCTGCGGAGGCGGACGTCATTAATCCCATTTGCAACGCGCTCCAGTCTGACAGCCCCTTGCAGCACGGTGCACTTTTTTGCAGAAGTCTTTTTATTTTCACAAAAGAGTTACAACTCATGCAGATACCTCACGTGGGAAGGCCTGGGCAATTAGAGATCTGCTCTGGCAATGGGTCACGCCAGCAAGCATCTCCTGATGAATTTGTTCTCCAGAGGAGGCCGGCGTCTCAACAGTGCTATCAAGTTAAATGGTGCTTACTTTCCTGATTTTATTCACACCTACCGTTCTTTGTTCCATCAAAATGCCTAAAATATGACCAGGTGAAATAAAAATTTCAGTAAGTCAATGGAGAAAATGGGGAAGAGGAGAGGTTCCCTGTGACAAGTTCTCCTTCCCCACATGCTGAAGTATAGCATTAGAGAAGCGGCCGAGGCAAGCACTGAAGCAGAGTTTATTTAAAAGGGGTGACATAGACTTCTCCCAGGAAGGAGAAGGGGGCCACAGCTGGTATCCTGGTATCCCAAGAAGTACAGGTGTCTTGCCTTTTTATATGTCCTAGGCTTCCTTTGTTCTCCCGCTGGCTCTCCTTATCTCTCCTTCCTGCCTATGTGACTAGGCCCAGGAGATGCTCGGTGGGGTGGCCAAAAGGTGAAAAGCACATGGATAGGGGGAAGGGCCCAGGTGGAGTGATTTGGGCAGGAGGGGACGCAATTAACAACTCCCTGGGCAGGTTACCTTAGCAACAGGTTAGAGCAGGGGCACATTATCCTGATAAGGGTGGAGGAAGGGCTCTGAAGGCATTAGCATTTCCATCCCTTTCCAACTTCCCAGACCCAAGTTGGTCTCCTTGAGCAGACCTGACTCGATTTACCTATCTACGCTGACCACCTGTCTAATTCTGGCTTTAGAAAGATACGCTTTCAAGTTTGCCAGCTGATGTTTGGGTCATATTTCAAGTCCTACATAATGATTAACTCAGAGAGATTTGTTCTGCACCCTTTCTGATTATTTTATGAAAGTCCCTAATAGACATGTGCACTAGGCTAGTGCCCCCCACGTGTGTCCACCTGCAACCCATGAATGTGACCTCATTTGGAAATAGGATCTTTGCAGATGTAAGGAAGTTGAGAAGGGGTCATACTGGATCAGAGCACGCCCTAAATCCAGTGCCTGATGTTCTTATAAGGAAAAGGATTTGGATTCAGAGACAGCAGAGAAAGCCATGTGATCACAGAGGCAGAGCCTGGATTGACTGGATGAGCCAGGGAACACTCAGAGTGTCAGCAGCCAGGACAAGCCAGGTTGAGGCAAGAAAGGATTCCCAGCCGGGCGCGGTGGCGCAAGCCTGTCATCCCAGCACTTAGGGAGGCTGAGGCAGGAGGATCACGAGTTCAAAGCCAGCCTCAGCAATGGCGAGGTGCTGAGCAACTCAGTGAGACCCTGTCTCTACATAAAACACAAAATAGGGCTGGGGATGTGGCTCAGTGGTCCAGTGCGCCTGAGTTCAATCCCAGTACCAAAAAAAAAAAAAAAAAGAAAGGATTCCCTAGGGCTCCCAGAGGGAGCAGATTTCCACGACAGCTTGACTTGAGACTTCAGGCTTCAGAACCGTGGAAAGATCAATTCTTCTTCTGTTAAGCCATCTAGATTGGGGTACTGTTGTAGCAACTTGAAAAACTTATAAAATACCTAAATGTACCCCCCTAAGAGCCTGGAGTATAGACTCAGTATTGTGGGAGCTGCAAATGAGTCATTGCTACTAACTGTGTAACCCTGGGTGCCTCGCTAGATGCCTCTCCTGTACGCCACCGAGGGGAACGCCTATTTGCAGATAACTCCTGTTGACAGGGAGAATTCTGTGCTTGTCATGGAATTTACTAGTTCAAAAGCCTTGAATTCAAATCCCAGCTGCCCTGAGGTAGAAGAGATGGGCATAAACTGATGAGGCCCCAACTAAGCTTTTCTGCTCACAACTTCCTCCTGTTTGTCTCAAGAAGCCTTTTCACAATGAATCCCTTTGATGTTTAAAACCTGTAAAATAGCCAGGTATGGCACACGCCTGTATCCCAGCACTTAGGGAGGCTGAGACAAGAGGATCACGAGTTCAAAGCCAGCCTCAGCAATGGCGAGGCGCTAAGCAACTCAGTGAGACCCTGTCTCTACATAAAACACAAAATAGGGCTGGGGACGTGGCTCTGTGGTGAGTGCCCCTGAGTTCAATTGAAGCACCTCGAGAGCCCCAGGCCCCATGTGGTTTCCCAACTTGTTCTCCTGTAGACTCGTGGGTTTTAGCTATTTGACCAACTGCATTGTTGGAGTTATTTTTGCCAAAGCTCTCCAGAGAAGGCAGTCTTCAACAAACAAATCGAAAGGCAAGCATTTTAAGGCAGAAGCCAAGATGATTTCAACCCACTTTAAGATAGACTAAAGAGAATATAAAAAGCAGTTTTGTGGGGCAGAGGTTGTGGCTCAGTGGAGAGCTCTTGCCTCGCACGTGTGAGGCACTGGGTTCGATCCTCAGCACCACGTAAAAATAAATAAACAAAATAAAGACACTGTGTCCATGTATAACTAAAAAATATTTTTTAAAAAAAGTAGTTTTGTATCCAGACCCAAGAAACTTGCACTAAACTTTTGCAGCCCAGACAAAAAAAAATTGGTTTGTAATCTAAACATCTCGCAGAAATGTAGCTACTGCCTCGTGGCTCTGAGTTTTTAAAATACAAACCTCAGTGATGTGGTTGTAACTAGTCATGGACAAAGTTCTGCTGCCCAAGTCAGGGCAAATCTCAGCCTGATAACTCATGGTTCGCCATCAGTGTGGATAGAGTTGTGCTTGGAAGCTGGTATGTGGATGATTCCAGGCTCACGTGTCTCTTTCCTGCCTTGGACTCTCTCTCAGTAGCCAGATCATAGGCTTGCGGCCTGTGGGATAAATCTGGCCTCCAGTTGCCTCTCTCCCCATGAGTAGCCAGTGCTTCTCAGAGGTATGACCTCACTGGAGGCCGTGTCCCAAAGAGGGTGCTAGGTCTGAGGGGATGAGGCTTAAGGAAGTCCCATGGAGTGTGGAGCCACTCATTCTTAACTCCTAGTCCCCCATTACCTTGTTACCCCGAAGTATACACAGGAATACCATTGAAACCGGCATTGACTGGAGACTGGAAAATCTGGGAGGCAGGTATTGCCACCATTCAGTGGTGAGGGGTAAGCATATGCCATGGGCATTACAGGTACTCACAGTTTCCAAAAGGATCTTCTCATCCCTTGGACAAACATCACCTGGTCACCCTGGAATTGGGGCCTCCAGCCACAACTTGGTCTCTATCTACTTCTTATCAAGGATTTAAAAATAACTTTTAAAATAGCCCTTCAGACAGCCACAGCAAACTGTGCCTGAGAACAGAGGCCTGAACAGCATCTCCTGAAGAACATTCTATATGAGGCACTTATTTTAGGCCCTGTAATTCTAATACTTTTCCTTCTCTGGAAGAAGTAACAAAAGGCTCCTGCCTTGCACTGGAAAGACAGCAGCAGCAAGCCTTACAGACGACTCCATTGCAGAGTCCTCCTTAGGAAATTACTGCCTGAGAAAAAGCCTTCAGACTCTCAATGACAGTATCAAGCATAGCTGAACATTAAGTTGATTTTTAAAAACTAATCGAGAAACGCACAGGCATGGTTAAAGCAGCCTGATTTTTAAAAGTCAGAAGGAAGAAAGGGAACACTCCAAAAGCCTGTCAGTGGTATGTGGAAGAATCACCCTTCAAAATATGTCACAGCAATGGGAAGGAACATGCAGCCACCACAGGCAGCAAGGAGGCTGAGTTCTGCAGACACACAGTTGAGGGAAGAAGCAGCCTTTGAATACCATGACCTTGAGGATACAGGTGGGAAAGAAGCACAGGGAATTTTCTAGGGGAATGAAATGCCTCATATCTTCAACTGGGTGGTATTTACCTAGGCTGGTCCTTTTTAAGTGAGGACTATTAGACTTCTCTAAATCATTAGTTTAAAAGATGGTGACATATCCTCCTAAGCACCCACCCTCAAAGATTTGCATCAAGGAAATGTCTGTGCTTGTGAACATCAGGATCATCTTTGCTCAGCCAACCCTGCTGCAGGTCCTGACCTCTGGCTTTTCCAGCACCCAGCCTCTATGGAGCATCCCATGCCTCTCTCGGTTCTGCCTTCACAGTAGTGCAGGGACCCACTGCAGGACCTGCCTCCTGAGCTCAGCCATGAGCCTGCCTGGAGCATCTTTCCACAAAAGCAGACCACCCAGAAGGTGACGTTCACTCTGTAGTTTTCAAAATACAATAGGAATCAATTGTAACTTATGCAGAATGAATGCCAAGCCTGGAGCCCACATGTCTGTGGAAAGCAAGCGGTAATGACAGATAGACTGGAATCCATCGTGTTCCCCGCTCTGCTCCCTCCTGGCCCTTAACCATCAATAGCAGGCACCAAAAGGAGAATTCGCCATTGGAAAGCTGCCTTTGTGAACTCAAATTGCCTTCGGATTTTTACTTCATTGATGGAAGAACCTGCACTAGAGAGTGCTTTTCAAAGGGAGAGGGATGTCACGGCTATCGGGTCAAAATAATTCCTCATTGTGGCAGACTGAGCCACACATGTTAAAATATGTACCATCCTTAGCCCTGTCCAGGGAGGGGATGCAGACAGCTCAGAGACACAGCACAGAGGTGCCAGCTGCACCTTGCCCCATCCCTGGGAGAGGAGGAGTTGCTCCCAGTGGAATGAGAGCCCAGAAGATCAATTACATTCAGCTGCAAGGAAGTAAAATTACATTGCTTGCATATGAGTTTGTGGATGAAGCTTGGCACCCATTAACTCCTGTCTCAGAGAAGAATTTAAGCATCAGGAGCGGCCGCATGGACAAGCCTGCAACATGCAGAGAGCACTGGTCCTGCCGGGGATGGCAAAGACTTGTGTGTTCAGATCATTCTTCCCATTATTGGAAGTAGCTTGAGAGAGAGAAAGGTTTTCCTGATTTGAGCAAAGATGCCAAATGGACTAGAGTCATCCCTGACTAGGAGTCTGAACACCTTGGAATCTGTGTTCTTGTTAGATAAGTCACTTAATCACCCTACATCATTTCCACACCTTTAGAAGGGTATAGAGCAAACCTGTTAGAGAACTGGTAAGACAACTGGCTAACAAGAAGATAAACACTAGAAACAAATCATGCATTTTAGAGAAAATGGATGCATAATACAAAAAAAATTTTTTTAATTTGAAGGAAAGAAAGATTATGGGGTTCTCAATCTCTCTTAGTTCCTAAGCCTGCAGTGCCTCAATAATTATTTCACGGTGCCCTGTGCATCTACAGAAATGCTGAACAGGTCTGTTTATCACATGGTAAGGTTTAAGCAACTTGTTTTTCTGTCCTAAAAACTTGCTAACTTTTGTAAAGTAAGGCACATAAATTGAACAGTATTATCACTCTAAATGGTCACAACCTACTAGCAGATGTGTGCCAGTCCAGCATGGCATAACTGCTCAGACCGTGGAAACAACTGGAAGGATGCCACCATGGTTTCCTGCTCATTTCTGAGTTTCAGAAAGTGTTTTCTTTCCATCATAGCAATTTCCAATCCCTTGCTTCCCAATGATAAGACAGTATCTAAAGCAATGCAGTCAATCTAATATTGAAATGTGTAACTAACGCCAGCTGCTATGTGGTGCCATGTTTAACACCTGCCTGAAAAAATTTCCCCACCACCTGTGAATTTGCTGTGGCATTCACCCCAGAGGACTTCTGAACACTGTTTAAGACAAGGACCCAACAAAGGAACCCTAGCTACACTGAGATTAACTGTGAAAAAAATGTTCACAGAGGTCTACTACCTTAAGTCAAGGTCCAACACTCACAAGCCTACCTGTTTCTTTTTTTTCTTTTATATATATATATATATATATATATATATATATATTTTTTAGTTGTAGATGGACACAATGTCTTTATTTTATTGCTTTGTATGTGGTTTGAGGATTGAACCCAGGGCCTCACGCATGCGAGGTAAGCACTCTACCGCTGAGCTACAATCCCAGCCCCTACCTGTTTCTTGTGTGGCACTTGAGATACTGTCTTCAGAAATAGTCTGAAAAGTCCAAGGTGCTGTAACAACAATGTTTGCAGAATAAGCTGGTGAAAGAGCTTCCACAAGGTGTAAGCTCCAAGAGGCAGGAGCTTCGTAGCCTCAGTGTGTGCGATGGTGTCTGGATGTAGCTGGCCTTCACCAACATCCAGTGCCAGTCTGAACTCTCAATGTTGTAAATGGAATTGTGGAGTTGGCTTGGGTTTCACTCATTCCTTTGGTTGTTTTGGGGAGTATCCTTCCAAATTAAACATGAGCAATGGTGTAACCGGAGACCACATTTGTATAAAGTTCTGAGCACAGATGTGCTCAGTAAGTGATGCATTTACTTTTTTAAAATAGGGAGGCAAAGTAAGATGGTGGAGAGAATAGAGGCTTTGGAATAGGACAAGTTCCGGAGCCGCAAGCTGTGCGCTGGGTGAGCTGGAGTGTGGCAGGCAGGCACAGGCCAAGGTGAGCCAGGGCACATCCACCTGTTGCACCATGGCAGCCTGGCCTGGCCTGGCCTGGGGAGGGTGCCTGCAACCCCCAGCAGTCTCAATCCCATGACTTCACACTTTTGCTTTCTGACAAGGGGTGGGAAATCAGAAGTGGGGCAGACCTGAATGGGATTGCAGGACTAACCAATAGCGTCAGTACTTTCTCAAGCCCTGATTAGCATAAATTTGGACCAATTGTGCTGACTCAAATGCTGTACAAGCCCTTAGAATAGCACACTCAGGCAGCAACCCCTGTGGGGTCCCCTCGCCCCTACTAGAGTTCTGTTTGTATTCTTCAGGGGTGAATTAATCCTGCTCTTGCATTCTATCACCCCTGTGAATTTCATGCTTTGGATTTGTGAGATAAGAACCGGAAAAGAAGTTGGCAGTGGGCTGCTGGGGTCTGTTGCCACACTGGAGGGCATGGCCTCCATTAAGAGCTGTGAGACAGACAGCTGCCACACGCCACTCAGTAGGAGTGGAGAGGATTCAAATGTTGCCTGCTATGACCCTTGGAGCTCATGCAGGCCTCATCCCCTGCTGTGATTAGCTGCTAATGCTAAAATAGGCTTTCTGGGTACCAGAGGCTACAGCTTATACAGACCCCACCCCCCGGCAGAAGTGGAGAGCTGAGTTTTGTTTCAAACCCTGCTTCCCCAAGTCTAGGTTTGAAATAGATGGATAGTCATCAACTTTGTGTGTTCGTATCTTCATATGTAACCCAGGGCTAAACCTCCCCGCGTGCATGGTTAGCATGAGGGTTAAATGAGAAAAGGTACTCAAAGCACTTAGGACACTGCTTGGAGCCTGGAAGTGTAATGGGAGCTACTGTCCTAATGGGTGATTTCCACTTCACGTGGTTCATCTACCTGCTGTCTCTGAAGGTGAGCTTCAAGGCAGAGGAACTGAACTGTACATCATACACACCAGGCACATGCCACCTTATACCCCTGCACTGATCTGGAATGTTCTTCTCATAGGTATGTACTCCTTCCTTTAAGTTTTTGCTTAGATTCACCTTCTCAGTAAGGCCTACACTGTACTTTCTGCAATTGTAAACCTCCACCCTTTTCCCTGAACAGTTTTTCCCCTAGCACTCATTACCTTTTAATATATTACTTTATATGTTATTTATTTTATCACAGTAACACAAACCTGAGGAGGGTGGAGATTTTGGCATTTTTTTTCATGGATGCTTCCATGTGTCTACCCCATACAGGGGAGGCAATTATTCGTGGAACGGAATTGACTTGATTTGGAGGAATTCTCACTGGATTTTATGCTTTGTGGTTAGGGCCCACTTAGCTTCTGGGACTGATTCTGAGAAGTGATTGCTTGCTTTTATCCTGCACCTTTAATTGCTATGGTGTGAGCATTGACAACTGGCCCGCGTCTCAGTGGCATCAGCTATACGTGGGGATAAAAGCATCTCTACTTCAGGAAACTGGTGGGCATCTGACAAGGTGTGCACACACAGCACCTGACATGCTCAGTAACGCTGGATATATTGGAGCCACGCCTAGGACCCTGTCCTCTCTGTCCTGCTCCACGTCTCTGCTGCTTGCTTGCTCGGCTGTTCATTCTCCTAACCCACCACCCCCTCATTTTTTGTTTCTTGCCTCTTACTCATCAAATCAACAACTAATGTCAAGCTCTCTTCAGCAACTCCCTCCTCTTTTCTTAAATATAAGCATTTGCCATTAAGTCCAAACTTGAGAAGCTCCAGGTAACTCCCAGATTAACCTGAGCCTAGAATAAAGCTTTCATGTTTTAATAATGTGATTCTGAGAAAAATTTCCATAGAACAAAAAGGAAATTATTTTCACAAGTTTCTTTTTTTTCTTTTCCTCTTTCTTTTCTTTTCC
>PVHX01004186.1:0-46963 GCA_004024805.1 Geosciurus inauris
AAAAAAAAATCTCAACATAAACAAGAGATTACTATATATGGATATATGTATGTAAATGCAATAGGAATAGAAAAAGAAATACCTATTTTAAACTATGAGAGAGCCTCCATTTCTTCAATCTTCTGGTGTCCCCCTCTCAGGCAACTATAGTTTGACATTCTTCTGCCATTCTTCCAGATGTAGTCCTAGCAGATAGAAGAAAACATACATAAACAAATACTAATGTATGATACATTAAGGTATCTTGGAGATTGTTCTATATCAATACATACAAAGCTGTCTTATTTTTTTCCCCAATAGCTAAATTGTATTCTACTATATAAAAATGACGTATTTTATTTTACTAGACTCTTATTGAAGAATGTTTGGTATGTTTCCAGTTCTTTGCAACTATATATAATGTTGTAGTTAATACGTTGAATTCACTTTAAAAATTTTTTTAAATTTTGAATTCACTTTTTTTTTAAATTTTTTTTTTTGTTGTTGTAGATGGACACAATGTCTTTATTTTATTGCTTTGTATGTGGTGCTGAGGATCGAACCCAGGGCCTCACGCATGCAAGGCAAGTGCTGTACCAGTGAGCTACAATCCCAGCCCTTGAATTCACTTTTAATGAAAACAAATTCATGACCATTTTAGGGTGAAACTGGGATTTCTGTAGAAAACTGTTTCTGAGAAGTTATATATTAAAAAGTAAATTTAACAATTCAGTACTTTCCAGAATCTACAGTTTCACAAAATGATCAACCTTTAGTTTCCTTAGACAGTACACAAGTATTTAGAAAGGAAATACTTAAAAGACTTAAAAAATAAATAAAAATTAAACTTAAAAATAAATAAAAAATATAAAGCCAGGGGTGGAAGAAAGGTCATTGAGAGTAGGATGCATATTCAATAGTCTTACCATCATATTGTCTTATTACATTCTTTTTTTTTTGTACTGGGGATTGAACTCAGGGGTACTTGAACACTGAGCCACATCCCCAGCCCTATTTTGTGTTTTATGTAGAGACAGGGTCTCACTGAGTTGCTTAGCATCTCGCAGTTGCTGAGGCTGGCTTTGAACTTGCGATTCTTCTGTCTCAGCCTCCCTAAGTGCTGGGATTACAGGCTTGCGCCACCGCGCCAGGCTTGTCTTATTACATTCTTTTTTTTTTTTTGGTACCAGGGATTGAACTCAGGGACACCCGACCACTGAGCCACATCCCCAGCCACATTTTGTGTTTTATGTAGAGACAGGGTCTCACTGAATTGCTTAGCGCCTCGCCGTTGCTGAGGCTGGCTTTGAACTCGCGATTCTCCTGTCTCAGCCTCCCTAAGTGCTGGGATTACAAGCGTGAGCCACCACGCCCGGCTTATTACATTCTTAATTGATTTTTTCCCTCATTTTTTTTGCAGTGTTAGGGCTCAGACCAGGACTTCTATAACTTAAACTTTGTGCTGTACCACTGAGCTATACCCCAGCCCTTAACTGATCTTAGTTGCTATCAACCTATTGAGTCCCCAAAGCCTTCTAACCAGATTCATTTAAGTCTGAGTCTAATGTTGTTAACACTAAGATCACTTAATGTTTTCTAAGTGTGGATCATAGATTGTGCAATGTCAAGGAGATAAATTCTCCCATTTCCCATGAGATAGAAGGAGAAGGCCCAGGAACACAGATGTGGCACTCCTGGAATAGCAGGTAGTATGGGGCCAGCTGTCCTTGACAGGCCTTTATGCAATAGCCATGGGGCTCTTACCACTGAGTCTGGCACAATGAGAGGTGCAAAGAGAGCCCACGTGCTTCTCCCACAAGGTGTGCAGCCTAGTTTCTTACACAGGTCAGACCCAAAGGGAAGAGCTGACTAAGGGTGGATCTGTCACTGGGGGGATGGAATATGGTGGAGTCGTAAGTATGTGAGGTGAAAAATGAAACTATAATCAAGATTAACCTTGAAAGTTCCTTAAAAGGATACTAGGTAGGCAGCAGCCATACTGGCTCTTGATACTTAAGTTTATCTTAACCTGTTCCTTTAGTCTTAGAAGTTGTAGTTTCACTAGGTGAAGTGGTGCATGCCTAGCAACTCGGGAGACTGAGGCAGGAGGACTGCAAGTTCAAAGCCAGCTTCAAAGCAATTGAGTGTGGCCTTAGGTAACTTAATGAGATCCTGTTTCAAAATAAAAAATAAAAAGGGCTGGGGATGTGGCTCAGTGGTTAAATGCCCCTGGGTTCAATCTCCGGTACCTAATAATAATAATAATTATTATTATTATAAGGGGCTGGAATTGTGGCTCAGTGGTAGAGCGCTTGCCTCGCATGTATGAGGCACTGGTTCGATCCTCAGTACCACCTAAAAATAAATACAATAAAGATATTAAAAATAATAATAAAGCCGGGCGCGGTGGCGCAAGCCTGTAATCCCAGCACTTAGGGAGGCTGAGATACGAGAATCGCGAGTTCAAAATCAGCCTCAGCAACGACGAGGCACTAAGCAACTCAGTGAGACCCTGTCTCTACATAAAACACAAAATAGGGCTGGGGATGTGGCTCAGTGGTCGAGTGCCCCGAGTTCAATCTCCAGTACCAAACAAAACAAAACAAAACAAAAAATAATAATAGTTACAAAAAAAAGTTGTTTCTAATGTTGAGCACCAGAAGTGGGGGCCATGTAATATGAAATAGGCATGTGTTTAAATGCTATACAGCCTCACTCAATACACAGAGATGTTTATTCTGTGATATCCCCATGGCAGCAGACTCGGGGCTCTTAGCCCATGGGCTAGCCCCTGATTGAAACAGCGGGTATATATAGTGTTTGATTGTTCTGTTCTGTTTTTTTTTCTTCGTTCCTTCCCTCCCTCCCTTGCTTTCTGTTCTTTTCTTCTGCTGAGCTTGACTATTTGAATTTGTACCAGTTGAATGAACATACTAAGAGATTCCATTGTGAAGAGCCTCTTGAGAAGATCATCAGGCTGTAAGTTAGGAAATAACCATGTGAGGTTAAGCAAGAAAAGCCCTTAGAATGGGTGAGAAAGATGGAATAGAGAAAAGACCATAGAGTAGGTTTTAAACCTCTGTTCACCCAAGATTGCCGATGAAAACTCATGTTTGGGTTGCCCTATCCTTGGTGTGAGGTTGGGAGAGGGTAGTGCCCATGTGTAGTGTGCACCCTGCTCTCAGGCCCTGACCTACCATGTGCCCTTTCTGGCCTCCCTAATGCATTACAAGGGGTCTCCCAGTGTGAATCTGTCTACTTCCTCTTCAGACACCCTAGGGCAACTCAGAAGCTAACAACTACTCTCTGGCGCCCTTTGCACTTGCACTTACAAGTGGTGGGAAGGTTCAGAATTTCTTCCACCATCTCTCCAGGGAAGGTGTGCTGACCTAGCAGATGGCTTTTAGGATCTGACTTCTGTAGTTATGGAGAAAACAACAACAACTGGCATAGCCATAGCAGGGCTAACCTTGCCCCACGTGCTTTACAAGGTGCTTTCCTAAACTTCGTTCTTTTACTCACTCATGTTACATGCATTTATTGAGCTCCTACTCTGTGCTTGGGCTCTGTGCTTGGTACTGGGGATACAAAGATAAAGGTTCAGACTTCCCTTTTCAGGTGCTCACAGTCTGAGGGGGACAGTTGTGCACAAAAGCCAAGAGCAATTAAATGCCACAGAAATCAATGTGAAAGTGTTCAGGGATTTCCCAGGCTCAGAGGACGGACTGGTCACTTCTGCCAGTGTGGGGGAGGGCAGAATGTCAGGAAAGGCCTGGGACAGACTTGTGCTTTTCATATTGTCTGTGCTCAGTTATTGCTGTGGAATTAATGAACAAGAGGCTGCCTGAGGGGCCCAAAAAATGAGTAGGCTTCTGCCAAGTGGCAAAGGGTGTCAGCCATTCTAGGCACAGGGAGCAGCTCAGGCAAGTCCTGGAGGCAGCACACAACACAGTCTGCTTGGGAACTAACTGAAGTGGAGGGGCACCAAGGAGTCTAGGCAGGAGGGGCAGGAAGTTCACAGACTGGCCATGCTTGTTGGCTAACGGGTTTGGACCCTCTCTTGAGGCAGTGGGGGCTGCTGAGGATGAGATAGAGTGTTTAGTGGGCACCTTGCTCTAAAGCCCTGGTCCACTGTGTACCCTCTCCAAGCTCCCTATTGCATTCTAAGGGGCCTACCAGTGTGAATCTGTTTCCTCTTCAGACACCCAGGAGGCGGATCAGATTCTCTTTCTCTCTCTCTCTTTTTTTTTTTTTTTTGGTGGCATTGAACGTAGGGACAATCTACCACTGAGCTACTAAGCTATATCCCCAGCTCTTGCTAAGTTGTCCAGGCTGGCCTCGAGCTTTGCCCTCCTCCTGCCTCAGACTCTCAGGTACAGCTTTCCAGCTTGGTGTGTGTGTGCATTTTAGGTAGACTGTACTCACAGAGGAAAAGATGGAGTCTTGAGAACAGTGTTGTCCCAGAGGCCAGAGGGGCCCGTGTGCAGGTTGGAGAAGAGGCTGAGGTGGTCCAGATCTTAGGTCTACAAGTTAGCTGAGTCTGGCTAACTTGAGGAGAAAAGGAATTTATTGGAAGGATGTCTGGTGGCTCAGTGGATGTCTTAAAAGCCTGTGAATAACAAGTCTCAGGAATCAATCAGGACTTGTGGGAAATTGAGTGACCAGAACCAAAGCCAAGAGGGTGGAGACACTGGCTTGGGTGGGCTCTCTGCTGTGAGCAGATTTGGAGGCTACTATTCCCTCCAGAATGTGTTCTGAACTCTGCAGGCCTTTTTTTTTTTTTTTTTTTTTTTTGGTACCGGGGATTGAACTCAGTGGTACTCAACCACTGAGCCACATCCTCAGCCCTATTTTGTGTTTTATGTAGAGACAAGGTCTCACTGAATTGCTTAGGGCCTTGCTAAATTGCTGAGGCTGGCTTTGAACTCGCAATTCTTCTATCTCAGCCTCCCAAAGTGCTGGGATTACAGGCATGTGCCACTGTGCCTGGCTCTCTCCAGGCCTTTTTGTGCCACTTTAGGGGCAAAGCCCAGGTTGGACATCTAGTTGGCCCAGGTTCATATGCCTATTTCTTGCTGTTGGTCCTGACAAACAAGGCTTTGGAGACTGCAGCTTTCTCATTGGCAGGTGGAACTCTGCTTCTCATCAGGACTCAATGTCAGTTGCAGGAGAGGGGTGCACATGCTAGGGGGATAGGTGTCCTCTGTAGAACCTGAAGCCCATTCTAGCTCTCAGACTGGAATGATTGGGCAGTACTGGATGCAGGAGAAGACAGGACATCCCTCTTGGATCACTGAAAACATCCATATCATGATCTTAATCTTTTTGGACATCTTTCTAAATCCTTAGCCTCTAGCTGAGTATTAGGATTCTTATGTGTTCTAGAGATCTGAGCATCTCATTAGCACTTGGATTTCTCCTCTGGAATCTGAACTATTCTAGTGGAAAAGGATCATCCACATCTGGATCCTCCCTTGCACATTTGATTCCACTTGGAAAATTACACTGCTGCCTTGTGAGAACTTCTATTTCTCTAACAGAAGTCCTTTTCTAGGGTTGGGCAAGACTCAGTCTTCTGTTCCTCTTCCAGGGTTGGGTAAGACTCACAGAGCTATGGGGTGTTTGGGGGGTACTACCTTGCTTTTCAGGCTACAGGTTGGAGTTTTGGCTTTTGGTTTATTCTGTGAAACAATTGAGGTCCCTGGTGCCCAAGTTGTTCACACTATGGCAGCAGGCACCTCTTGAGTTCTGAAGATGTCAGTCTAGTTAAGTGTTCTACCCAGTCTCCTGCCAGTGAGAGCTAAAGGAGCTGGGGTTTTGTTTGCCTAGGGCTGTTGGCATCAACTGCCACATCCTTGCCCAGTTTACTCATCCAAAACTCAGGTGAGTTCCAGCCCCTTTCTTGTCTTCAGATGGTCTGGTTATATGGTTATAGCTCTTTGAAACAAGGACTCCTTGACTGGAACTGTGGTCATTCAATTCTGATAAGCTTTCACAAAGGAATCAATTTCCTAAAAAAGAAGAAGAGGAGGAGGAGGAGGAAAAAGAAAGAGAGAGAGAGCGAAAGAAAGAAAGAGAAAGAAAGAAAGAAAGAAAGAAAGAGAGAGAGAGAGAGAGAAAGAAGGAAAAGTGCAATGTTAAACTTACCGACTCTTGGCTGTAGTGACTGCCAGGGCCAAGACTTTTCCTCTGGTACCTCCAAGTGGGAAGCCACTGTTGGAACGATGCTGAGTGTATCATAGGCTGGGTTCTTGCAGCCCCAGACTGGAAGTGATTCTCATGTTGGTCAGGATGGCCCCAAGAAGGGGAGGGGACGGGATGTTCCTGGACAGTATTGACTCTGGCCTAATTTACATTGAACTTACCCATTCGTGTCCAGATGAAACAAACTTGTGGAAATAAAAATGGGAATGAAGTCTCAAAGAGCCTGAGTTATTTTGCCAAAACACAGGTTTAGTCATGTCACTTTTTTTTTGGTGGTGGTGGGGGACTGAGTTTTGCTATGTTGCCTGGGTTGGTCTAGAACTCTCAAGACTCAAGTGATCATCCCATCTCAGCCTCCAAAGTAGTTCTTGAGAGGTACAGGCACACCTCACTGTGCTCAATTCAGTTCATGTTATTCATTTTAACAACATTTGAGAACTGTGAGAGAAACCCCACCTTCCTCAGAATGACACCCAAGGCGCTCTGTTCGAGCCTCAGCCCACCTTCCCAGTCTCTTCTCCTGCTCTTACCTCTGACCTAGCACAGCTCTTTATGTTCCATCCAGCTCCTCTGTTGCTCCTGGATGTACTTTCACCCCTCTGGGTGTTTTCTTATTGTTGCCTCTGCATGGAATACCTTCCTAGCCCTTTTCCTCTTGACAGATGCCCACAGGGCCTGCCAAAAGTCACCTGCTTTCAGGCTATCTTCCTGAGCCACCATCTTGGTGTTTGTGCCATTGAACTTACCCACTGCAGGATGCTAGAGGCAGCTGCAGGTGTGTCTGCTTCCTCACCTGCCTGTTACTATGCCTGGCACCTCATAGGGTCCAATAGTAGGGACTGGGAAGGACGGGTGTGTGTGTGCAGTGGACCTGTGCTCAGGTGAGCGGTTGTGCTTGGTGAGCAAGTTGCACAATTGCCCCAGCTTCCCTTTAGTGTGGTGCAGTTTGGTTGCTCTGTGCTTTCCTTGAGCCTGCCAACAAGATCTTGGTGAAGGTGGGAAGGTGCTTTGGGGACACAAAGCCCAGCAACTGGCCTTGCTCTCTCTAAGAACTCTGACAGGACACTCTGAGAAGGGGCCTGTGTTGAGGGGCTTGTTTAAAGGTGATAAAGACTTTCCATCTCCTCAAAGGAGGCTGAATTCTATCTGCCCTCAGAGGACACCTCGGTTTCTATGCCCAGCACTATCTACAGGCTTTCTACAGAGAAGAACAAGTCAGCTGACCATGGGAGGAAAGACTGGTGCTCTTTCAAATGAAAGCCCTGTTCAGCAGGTCACGAGGCTCTCAAACGGGCTGTGGCTCTTTCTGTTGTGGGTGGAAAGGAGCAGGAACAGCAGGAACCCCAAAGCAGGGATATGGAGTTTCAGTTTGTCTACGAAATGAGGGGGTTAGTTGACATGAGTCCTTTCCCACTTGGAAATTCTGCAAGCCTGGCAAGTGGTGTCTCTATGGTACCTTATAGTGGGACCTGAAGTTCTTGCAGAGGTGGTCTGTCATTGAATAGTAATCCTGGATCTGTATGCCATTTAGAGAATGCTGTGGGAGCATCTTTCCCACTGTGGCTGATGAACTGGACTATCTTTCTAGAAAGACTTGTCTTTGGCATACCCATATTCCCAGTTACTTGGAAGGCTCAGGCAGGAGGATTGCAAGTTCAAAGCTAACCTGGGCAACTTAGTGACTAGGGAAGTTACTTAGTTGCATACTATAGAGTTTGTTTTAGGAGCCCTTCAATGTATCTTTGCTCTTTTTTTTAAAATTTATAAAATTTGTTCTAATTAGTTATACATGACAGTAGAATGCATTTGGACACATTATACATAAATGGAGTATAGCTTCTCATTTTTCTGGTTGAACATGATGTAAAGTTACACAGGTCATGTGATCGTATATGCACATAGGGTAATAATGTCTGATTCATTCTACTAGATATTCCTACCCCCAAACTTTCTCCCCTCCCATATCTTTGTTCTTGGCCCCTGAAAGATCAGCTCAGGGAGAGCCTGTGATGTTGGAGGGGTGTGTTTAATGTTCATAGAGGTGTTGGTTTATTTTGGGAGGGACAGTGTATGGAATCTGCCTTCATCTTTTGTCTCCATGGGGCCTCCCCTTTCCTCTCCCTACTCATCTCAGCCCTCTACCTTTCTACCCACATTTTTCTGTTCTCCTGCTTCATCTCTTCACAGCAAATCAATTGTGCTACCTCCAGGATCCATTCAATCAGGGTGAGATGGCCGTCACTTTGGGGAGTTGGGAAAAGTGCATTTTAAGAGTACACCTGTGGGGCTGGGGTTGTGGCTCAGTGGTAGAGCGCTTGCCTAGCATGTATGAGCCCTTGAGTTCGATCCTCAGCACCACATATAAATAAATAAAATAAAGGTATTGTGAGGCTGAAGATATAGCTCAGTTGGTTGAGTGCTTGCCTATAGCATGCACAAGGCTCCAGGTTCAATCCCCAGCACCATCAAGAAAAAAGAAAAAGAGGGGCCGGGGTTGTAGCTCAGTGGTAGAGCGCTTGCCTCGCATGCATGAGGCACTGGGTTCGATCCTGAGCACCACATAAAAATAAATAAAGCTATTAAAAAATGAGCCAGAGTTTAAAATAAATAAATAAATAAAGGTATTGTGTCCATCTGCAACTAAAAAAAAAAAAAAAAAAGAGTACACCTGTGTGTGAGACCCTGGGTTTGATCCACAGCACTGAAAATAAAAAAGTAGGTTGAGAGGTGCCAGGAAAACTACGTTGGAAAATAGACAATCCAAGTAATTCATACAGAATGATATATATTTTAAAATGTAAGAAAATATTAATTTACTTAACAGTGTTACTCTTGGGAATTAATTCTAAGGAAATAGGTCTAAAAAGGAATAGAGCTATAAGCATAGAGGTATTTATCTCATAATGTTAAATGCAAAATAGCAAACAAAACAAATAAAAAACAAAAACAACCCAAAACTGTTAGCAGCCTCAGCATTCAATGAGGTTGTGTAATTCATGATACTTGGATTCAGTGAAGTATTGTGTTGATATTACATTAATATGAAGATGATGTTAATTCATGGGAAAATTCTGAATTTTGGTGAAAATAAGTAAAACACAAAATTGCCTAGGCATACATTGGGTAAGTGCATAAATACTGGGTACATGGGCAATAGTATAAATTAACATAATGTAAATATTGGATTTAGGTGAAGAGGTTATGCATGGAGCATTTGCATGTTTGAAATTGCTTCATATATATATAAAATCTATACTTTTTCTTTTTTTGTTAATTTTTAAAAATTTATTTTATTTTATTTTATTTTATTTTTTAAATATTTTTATTAGTTGTTGATGGACACAATGTCTTTATTTTATTGCTTTGTATGTGGTGCTGAGGATCGAACCCAGGGCCTCACGCATGCCAGGCAAGCGCTCTACCACTGAGCCACAGCCCCAGCCCTAAAAATTTATTTTATAGTAGAATGCATTTTGACATATTGTACGCAAATGGAGCACCACTTCTCATTCCTCTGGCTAGACATGGTGCAGAGTCACTCCACTAGTGTAATCATACATGTATATAGGATAATAATGTCCGTCTCATTCTACTGTCCTTCCCATCCTCCACAGCCCCACCCATCCCCTCACTCCCCTCTACACAAACCAAAATTTACTTTTTGTTTTTTTAAGACAAGGCCTTAGCCGGGCACGGTGGCACACACCTGTAATCCCAGCACTTTGGGAGGCTGAGACAGGAGAATTGCGAGTTCAAAGCCAGCCTCAGCAAGGTCGAGGCGCTAAGCAACTCAGTGAGACCCTGTCTCTACATAAAACACAAAATAGGGCTGGGGATGTGGCTCAGTGGTCGAGTACCCCAGAGTTCAATCCCTGGTACCAAAAAATAAATAAATAAAATAAAGACAAGGCCTTAACATCTGGGTGGGAAGAAGGCCCAGAGAGGGATCCCGGGCCTCCCATCTGTTACCACCAGGAAGATGGAGCTGCTCTGTCTTACCAGCCAGCATTGCTGCATGCAGAGGCTGGAGGATTCAGATTGGCCTGGCTGCATAGGCTGGCCAACCATATAACCTCGGGGTTCATGGCATGGACTCTGCCTCATGGACTCTGCCTCCTACGCAGGTGCTGGCAACCCCTGGTGGCCTCAGAGCCCCAGAAGATTGTTCACACCTGGGTTTCCAGGGAACCAGCTGGGTGAGCATGTAACCCTTGAGGCTCTGAGCTACCCACTCACTGTGGCCCTGGCCACAGCAGGAGGGAGCTGATTCTTCTGCAGTTCCCAACAGACAGCAGGAGGGTGTGTGTGCTTTGCAAACTGACCTCCTGCAGCCAGCCTCACCCAGGTGGGGCCCTAGTGAGGTAGTGTCTTGGGTGTTTCCCTGCACATATTTTTTTTTTTTAATTTTTATTTTTATTTATTTTTCTCAAAAGTTGCATTTAAATACATGTTATCAAACATAACAGAAAAAAAAACAAATTTTCAGAAGCTGTACACACTATTCACTGAAAATATTTGTTGAGGCAAATAGAAAAAATAAATTATTACAATCATAATTTTTCTAACTTTGCACAAAATTATAAGCAGATTACATTCTTCATATTAAACATCTTTATGTCCCTGCACATATTTTAATATTGAATGTAGAGTTGCTCTTTAGTGCTAGCCTCTTGAAGTCCCACATTCATCTGGTCCACCTCTGGCTTAAGAGGCAGGGCCTCTGACTCGCCATCTTACCAGGAGCTCTCTGGTCCTGTGGCTGTACAGCCAATCCTCTCCTGACTGACTGCTCATCAGTGACGTCTCTGAACTTCGGGCGCCTGGTGAATGGTCTTCTCACTCACCACTTCCCTTTGTGTTAGCCTCTTTTTTTTTTTTTTTAATATTTTTCAGTTATACATGGACACAGTGTCTTTATTTTGTTTGTTTATTTATTTATTTATTTTTAAAAATGTTTAGTTGTAGATGGACACAATACCTTTATTTTATTTATTTTTTATGTGGTGCTGGGGAATCAAACCCAGGGCCTCACGTGTGCTAGGCAAGCACTCTGCCACTGAGCCACAACCCCAGCTCTTGTTTATTTATTTTTATGTGGTGCTGAGGATCGAACCCAGTGCTTCACACGTGCAAGGCGAGTGCTCTGCCACTGAGCTACAGCCTCAGCCCCTGTGTTATCCTCTTGTGCATTGCCTTTTCTTGAGAGTAGGGAAATTCCTTGGCTTGTGGATTGGAGAAATCTTGCTCAGCCTTTCCCTGAGACCAGACTGGGAGTGTGACCAGGACAGGAAATGGAGACTCCTTGGTGTTGTTTGGAGTCTTGAGGTGGGTGGGGGTTGGAGAGCCCTGGGCATACCTTGAGTAAGCAGGTTGGAGCTTGTTAGGACTGAGGCCACTACATCAGAATGCGTATGGAGGGAACGAGGCCCAAGTGGGGCCCTGGTTACCTCTAAAGCATTACCTGTTAAAACCAAAATTCTAAGACTGTAAATATTTGGAGTTTTTTCGTTCTGTGATCAGACTGAAATAGGACCTTGTGGCTGGAGGTTTGTCAGGGTCAGAGAGGAACTGGAAAGAGCATGGGCTCAGGTCTGGCTGGGATGCTAATGAGGGATACCCAGACCCGTTGCATGTCTTCTAGGACAAGCAGTGCTTGTGTGTGTGTGTTTGGAGTGGGAGTGGTGGCGATCCATATGCTTCCCTAGAATGTCATGTTTGTTCCTAGATGCCCTGGCTCCAGCCTCACCCTGTAGTGCGTCTAGCTCAGTGCTGATGATTGCTGGTGGCTGAAATATTAACTGCCACAGAATCTAAGTAACAGGATGTCTTCCTGAGCTTAGGACCCAGTTTGTCTCAGTTCCCTAATTTAGAGACCACGTGTGTGCCCCAGGGTTGTCAGCAGCTCAATTTTTTTTGAAGCTTGAAACACATTTCCATAGAAACAATGCTATAAATGGTGGTTGGGTTCCTAGGCTAGCCCACAAAAAGCCCTGGTACCACCTCAGAAGCTGCAGAAATACGATATTAGTAAAATTGAGAGCGCAAAGGCAGCAATAAGAGTTAGCACCCAGGATGTTAGAGGTTAAATGGTGTGGGTTTATTTGGGTAACTTTGTTTTCTTCTGCGAGAGGTGTCTTTCAAAGTTCTCTGGGGCCTTTCTCCTGCCATCCTCTTCCAGTTTGCATTCCTTCTCCTGTCCTCATCCGGCCATGGGCCTGGGTCTTCCTGCCCCTGGGACTGTGCCCTGGGGTATTTTTATGATGATGGAGTCCTTTTCAGTGGCCCTTGCACCAGGGTCATGATCATCATCATCACGGTCATCATAGTCCTTATTGTTATTTAAACTATCTTCATCAGCTAAACAGAATAAACATTACACCCTAACAATTTACACTGCTTAGAATTCTCTTCTGATTGCTTCTAATGTCCCTGTGAACATGTTAACATAAAACTTTGTAAGTCCTCGTCACATATTTCTTTGTGATTTTGTTGCTTCCCATGATTTCATCAAATAGGTTCATTGGATTTGTCCATGTATCAAGCTCATTCATATTTTGTTCCATTACCTTATACCATACAAGAATCTGCATGGATTTCAATTTTTTTTTTTTTGATTCTATATACAGGCATTATGAGCATCTTTTGCAAAAACTCTTGTGGTGGTATTTTAGATTATTTTCATGATAGATAGTCCCCCACTGTAATTATGTGGTCAGAGCCTTAGACTCTGGCAACACAATGCCAAATCACATTCTAGAAAGATTTAAACAGTTTATGGTAGCACAGCAACGTATGTGCAGCTGTTCCTCCATAGCCTGGCCAACGGCCGCATTCTTGTCTTATTTATTTACTTATTTTTACGTTGACTTGGGCTGTAATGGGGCCTTAATGGTGTTCTAATTTGCATGTCCTAAATTGCTGCTGAGAATGTACATTTTTCCTCTTGATGATTTGCTGTTTGTGTTTCCTCATGTGTCAAACCTTGCTCATCTCCTGCACCTGTGGAGCCTCCTGCTTACATTTATCTCTGTGAACCACTTTCCTGTTGGGAAACAGAGTCCTTCCTCCTTCTCTCCCCCATCCCCAACTCATCTCCACACCTGTCTGGTTCACCACCCCAGCAACTCTGGCCCTCAGCCCTCTGGGGGTATGAGTGACAGATGCTGGGGGTCCCTGGAATGAAAGCTGAAGGGCAGGAGGTGGAAGGGAGGCAGGGGGCTTGTCTGCATGGTTCCTGGGTGTTCATAAGGTGATCTCCTTGGAGGGAGCTGCTCAGAGAGTCTGGGGAGGCCCCACAGGCTGCTAGAGCTGGAGAGGGCACTGGAGTTCATCTAGTCTAGGGGGCTTGCACACAGAGGCCAGTGGGGAACAGAGAAAATGAAATGACAGAGCCTGGCACAATTGTGATGATAAATGACAGTGACCCTCGGCCTAGGAAGGGGTGGGACCAGCAGAAAATTGGAATGTGTGAGTTGCAGCCAAGCGCCACTCCCCTTGCAGAAGGAAGGCTCACTATGGCCTGTGTTCCATTTTTTTTTTTTCTTCATGATGAACCAGAAATTCTGAGTTTTAAAATGTTTAAAAAGTTTAAATCCCCTTATTTAAAAAAATGTTGGGAATAAATTCAATCAAAATAAAACAACATATGGATGGAAAAAAATACACCCGTGAGGGAGAATGGCTTGTCAGGCCGCAGTCTACGACCCTTCATTTTATTTAACTACCTTATTGGGGGAAACAGGCCCAGAGAGGTGTTCTCTGTCGTGTGGTAGAGAGGGAATCAGGGTCCAAGGGTTGAATTCCAACTGTATGACCTTGGGAGAGCCATTTAACCTTTTTGAACCTTGGCTTCCTTATCTATAAAATGGGAATAATGACTTCCTCCCAGGGTTCTGGGTGGATCCAGTGGGCCTGCATCACGGTCAAGTATGTAGCAGAAGCTTGACAGAAATTAGATAGGTCCTGTGAAGGGTCATCCAGAAAATCAAAGAAAGAACCAGGCTTAGAACTTTGCTCACATGATTCCCAATCCAGAGGTTACTCTACATTACATAGACCGGCTTTCATGGGCATTTCTAGAGGTCACTTTGTGAAAGTTTCAGTGCTAAACAGCTACTGAACTCAGAGAATGGTGCTTCATAGCTCTGAGGACTTTGCACTGTAGGATCCAGAACCAGGAGTCCAAGCGTCAGTTGTAATAAGAATAATAACACCACACACCATTGAACCCAAGAAGCCATTGATTGTAACATGCATCATTATTTTGTGGACAGCTAAGAAAGAGAAAATGTTGCTAATTAAGTCATACATGCAAGCTGGGCGTGGTGGCACACTCCTGTAGTCCCAGCTACTTGGGAGGCTGAGGCAGGAGGATCACTTGAACCCAGAAGTTCAAAGCCAGGCTGGTCAACATAGTGAGACTCTCTCTCTCTCTCTCTCTCACACACACACACACACAAAAGAAAAGCAAAAACCAAGCAAAACAAAAAATCATATATACTGTCCATTTGAAGAAGCATCCTGATTTCCAAAGTATTAGAATGGGGTAAATTATTATTTTAAATTATCAATAAAATATAACAGATCATTATTACTTTTATCCCTATTCTATTTTATTGATTAGAAATAAAAGTAATAATGATCTGTTATATTTTATTGATTATTTAACATTTTCATACATACTGTTTCATTCATGCATTTATCACAAGCATCACCACAGACAGCAAGGGGAGGAAGATCTAGGCTGTGCCTTTGAGGACCTCCGATCCTGGGTGATGCACGCTCACCCCCAAGATGGTACAGCAAGCAGAGAAGAATAATATGTAGGCAATGGAGTAAAGATAACCAGGATGCCATGGGAGTTTAGGGGAGAGAGTGGCTCTCCTTAGGAGCAGAGGCCGAGAGGGTGTATGGGTTCTGGGGTTTATTTAGGAAATGGCCTCAGTAGGAAGAAGGCAGCATAGAACAAGAAAAGCAGTTACACAAGGAAGGATGTATTGCTGGAGCCCACAGGGAGTCCCACAGCAGGAACTACCCAACATAGAGTTGGTCCCACTAAAGGCTTCCTTGGAGAAGGGGACAGCTGTGTGCTCACAGTTGCTGGGGGATGAGGCACCAGCCTGATAAAGGTCTGGTCTGGGAGAGCTCCAACAGGATGTACTCCAGCAGCCTTCCTCTGCTTCGAGGAGTCAAGGAAGGATTACTGGAAGAATTCCTGGAAGAACTACTATGACGCTCCAGTCTGCTGGGAGACCTGGGTGTGGGTTTAACTGCAGATCAAGGAGGAGGAAGGAGGAGTACAAGCGAGCGAAGACACAAGGGAGAGAAAGCAAGTGTCTGGGGGAATCTCAGGTTCTTTGTCAGGCGGGGGCTGGGGCAGAGGTGGGTGTTGTGTTAACAGTCTGGCTACAGACCCAGCTTTATACAGTAGATGATGGGAGCCATTGAGAAGAGGAGTGAGCACTTTGATGGCAGTGTGGATGTAAAATGGGAAGACTAGAAGCAAGGAGATCCGTTAGGAGATGGGAAAAAAATGATAGCCAACGCCTATCAAAGATTTCATGTGTACCAGACACTTTTAAGCTCTTATCATCTTCCTTTTGCAGATGAGAAAACTGAGTGGCTAAGTACCTTGCTTCAAGTCTCCAAGTTAGTATGAGCCAAGGTTTGGACTCAGGTCTTAGCCTGTGCTTTTAACCTGTACGCTCCCTTGAAGATGAATTTTAGATTTTAGTCTACAACTTATCAGTATATATATTTTTTTCATTTAAAACTAGTGCTTTAAAGCATGCCCATTGCACACATTTGATCTCTGGGGATCCCATTTCTCTTGGACCACTGCCACAAAGTAGGGAAGCTAGGCTCCAGAGGACAGCCAGTGAGGGTCCAGGGCTCCTTCTGCAAGGGACGCAGGACTGTGCTGAAGTAAAGACTCAGGGAAGCTCGCAGCTCTCCCTCTGTGAAGAGGAGTGTTTCTGTTCTGTGCCCTCCCTGGCAGCCACACCTGTTTTGTCCCTCTTCCTACACCAAGCCAGACGTCTCTCTCAGAGTGACAGCAGCAACTGGGAACATCTACAGAAGCTCCTTCTCAGAGCTGACAAAGGCACTCAGAACCTGGCCCAGGCCTGTAGGGGAAGGAGGCCAGGGAGGGGCAGGTGGGAGGGCCGAGAGATGCAGACAGCTGTGGGCTGGTGTGGCAGGCATGGCCCTGCCCCAGAACAGGTGAAGTAAGTGTGAACAGAGAGGGGGTCTCCTGGGTTTTCAAGGGTATTAGAGAGTACAATGACGTCTCAGCACACAGTGACTTGACGTAGTGACAAGGGTGGTTTTGAGCTCTGCTTTGTGAGAAATGACCTAGTAATAAGTGGTGAGGGGGCACTGGGGTTGTGGCTCAGTGACAGAGCACAAGCATGCACGAGGCACTGGGTTCGATCCTCAGCAGCACATAAAAATAAATAAAGGTATTGTGTCCATCTACAACTAAAAAAATACTTAAAAAAAAAAAAGGTGCGAAGGGAAGGTACAGGTGTCAAAATGGTGACAGCACTGTGGAAAAGAATGTTAGAAAGGACAAAAAGGGCAGGGTCAGGGAGAGCAGCCTTGGAGGGATACCTCAAATGGGACACTGAATAGATGTTGGAGAAAGTTTCCCTGAGTAGATCCCAGCAGAGGGTCACCCCGAGACCAGTGGGGTCTTTTCAGGAAAAAAACGAGTCTTGCCTGGAAGTAGGTTCTTGAAAGGAAGAAGCTTGTTTTGGGAGAAGGAACTTTAGGGTAAAATAGTAAGAATAACACTTATAAGCCCTTATGTATAATAGCATGCTGTGATTGTAAAACAGTCTTTTGTCTAGTTGATCCTTTCAGGACGCTTGAACTCGGGCACTCTTTCCTTGTTCATGCAACCAACATGGTACATCTGTTGTGAGCCCAAAAAAGTGAAGCTCAGAGGTTACTGGCAACTTTCCCAAGATCACCCAGCAGGTTTATTTTAGATAGGACCCAACTTCAACCTGATTCACTACTATTTCTATAACTTTCTCTTTCTTCGGTTGTAACTGCAGGCAATGAAGTCCTGGAGGTAGGACCTTTATTCTGCAAAGGGAATTGACAGTGGGAATGCAACATGAAACCTGGCATTTTGAGATGCCCTCAACAGTGTTTGTACCCCCAATTGCTCACACTCTGGTAATGGTTAATCACTTAACACACACACTACATGTGCTGGCCTAGATGGACCGATGCTAGCAGAGAAGGGACAGTGGAAAAAGACAGGGATGCAGGTCTGGGGCAGGTGGGTGGGGTGTTGAGATCCTGTCTTTCTTGGAAGCTTTTATTTTTCTTCTGTATAACAGCATTATTGAGATATAATTCATTTACCATAAAATTTACCTTTGGAAGATTTTAATGGTCTGGGACTTGGGGGATGACCATGTAGGGCAGTGCTGGGCCACTCTGAACCAAATCCAGAGCAGAGAGCCAATGCAATGCCAGGAAACCTCTGAAATAAAACTCTACCCTCATTGGGACCCGGAGTTTGGAAACTTGTTCAAGGTGCTTTGCTTCCTGGAGTGTTTCTTTCTCAGCAATTACCTCCCAGGAACTGGGAGCTCAATACTCCTCTCTTTCCTGCAGTGTGTGAAGAAGCGGGGATGGCAGGGAGAATAACACTCTATGGGTAAGGTCTAAGGAAGACCTCCCCACCTCCAACCTCAAAAGGTCACCTTCTTGGTTGCTCCAGAGGCTTGAAGGAGGGGGCTAGAGCTTCTAAAACCAAAACTTTCACTTCACATGTCAGTGATTCTGCATTGTCATATCTGCAGCAAGACTGGCCTGTAGGTCTTTCCCGGAAAGGCCACAGCTTTCTTTGCACATCCTCTTCTGCCCGCTGTGGCGGTAGACTTCTCCTCCTGCCAAGTGGGGGCTGTTTGGAACAGTCTCGAGTCTTCCTTTCCTGCACACACATGTCCCCCTTGTCCTATCTCTGAGATGGCCCAAATTTGGAAGTTTAGTCTGGGTGAAAAGTTGTGCTGCTCCACCGTGAGCAGGGCTCCTCCAGGGTCACTGACTTTTCAGTACCTCTTACATCCACTCTCTATGCTGTTCCTGGGCCAGGCAGCCCACTGTGGGACAGGGAGGAAGTCCTCTTAGGACAAAGCTGAGGAGTGCCCTTTGGAGTGGCTCCCGCTTCTTCCCTGGAGGCTGGGCCCTGGCTCATGGTAGCCAGGGCCCATTCTTCTTCTAAGAATGTGCTTCCCGCTGGGTTTTCTGGTTAGTTGGAAATGTCCCTAGGCTGGTCTGTGCTTGCTCTCGGGGGCTTCCTCTGGGCTGGCCCCAGGCCAGTTGCAGGGGTGGAGATAGGGGATGACCACTCAGGGCAGTGCTGGGCCACTCTGAACTGAAGGGGAGGTCAGGATGGCTACAGGTCCGCAGAAGAATCTGGCAGCAGTGGGCACTAGAGACCAAGCGGTTTTGCTTTTGTTTCCTTCACTTGGATGAGTTGCCAGTGGGAGGGAAGAAACTGGTAAATGGAAAAAGCGAAAAAGCTTTTATACTAAGTCTCTGAGAGTCTAGCTTCTAGTGGCGGTGGGGCAGGTGGGGGCTGGGGGTGGAGGAAAGGCTACATGCCTGAGCACCTTAGTCCCTCAACTGCTTCCTGCCTTATACTGTGAGAGATTGGAAGAAGAGCAGAGAGGTGACAGATAACTGGCTTGCCTTGTGTAGGGCACATAACCTTTCTGAACCTGAGTCCTCACACACAGAATGAGAGGGATACAGTTCTCTCACACACAGTGTTGTTCAGTAGGCTGTACGGGAAATGCTGTGAGACTTCTCAGGAGCAATACTGTCATCATGGATGCTAAATCTGGGAGCCTGGGCTTTTCTGTGTAGAAGGTGGTTTCCCTGGCTCCTCCATTCACTTTTTAAAAACACAGAAACATGAATCTTAAATTTGAAGGCATTTTTTTAAAAAAAAATGTTTTTTCAGTTGTAGATGGGCACAATATCTTTATTTTATTTATTTACTTTTATGTGGTGCTGAGGGTCGAACCCAGTGCCTCATGCATGCGAGGCAAGCGCTCTACCACTGAGCCACTTTTCCAGCCCAAATTTGAAGGCATTTTAAGAGGTCATCTGGTCTAGTCCCTTGGCATAATTACTGGTATTTTGTAGATAACTCTTTTAAGTGGTCATTACTTTGACATATCTGTCATAACATGGAACAAATAAGCCCTTTTTCTCTGAGTGAGGTGTGACTTCCTGGTGCACAACAGGTGCTCCAGCCAGCAAAACTGTAGAAGAGGAGGGAAAGTCATGACCCTTAGGAGCAAGTGTAAGTTTTGCAGGGTTTCTAGGTAGAAGGTCCCCATGTTATCATCCACTCCCTGGGAGGGGTGGGAGGGGTGGGAGTGGGGTGGGGTGGGGAGTGAAAGCCCAGGTCCTGTAGGCTCAGGGTGTGTGTGAGAATCATATTCTGCTCTTCTAAGAAGACAAGAGATGCACCTGTCTCTTAGGATAGGCCACAGGGGAAAATAGCTACCAACACACCGTATATTCGTTCTTTGGTGGTTTTTCCTTCAAAGGAAACCCTCTTTTTGACTCATCTCCTTAAAAAATAACAGAACACCAAAATCACGGAAGGAAAAACAGGGCACTTTCCCCTGAGTTTCCTCTGACCTTGTAAGACCTCCTGATCTGCAGCAATTGTTTCCCATCTTCCCTCCAGTCAGGCAAAGAATCAACAGGACTTGAACCAGAAAATTATCAGGGGGATATTTAGGGAAGGCAGGGGGGAAATGTGCACCTGGAGAGAGAAGTTTCCCAACCCTGGCCTAGAATTCAACCCAGGAGCTTTTCATCATCTAAGTAATGGCCATGTGGGTCCTTTATGTGGGTTGGGGCCCATTTCTCCATAACCTTGACACCACTGGGAGGCCGGTGGGCCAGAAAGTGACACTCAGGGAGGCTGTTAATGAAGTGCCTTGGAAAGGACTGGATTTACCGCATCCAAAGCCAGAGTTTTCTTTTGTGGAAGAAAGCGACTTGTGCCCTCCCCAACATCACACACAGTTTCCTGGCAGGCTCGATGGGTTTCCAAACATTTCGTCACCGTCTCTTCCTGACCTTGGTGTGCAAGGAACGAGCCGCGTGGCCTGTTAGTTCCAGCAAAGCCATCGGGGGCGCCGGCCTTGGCTGGGGGAGGGTGGCGACCAACTCCGGAGTGGAGGTGAGGTCTGCTGGAAATCCCCAGCCCCAGCAGCCGCCGGAGGTTTAAAGACGCCTTACTCGGCCTTATTTGGTCGCAGGAAGTGGGCGGCGCTGGGCCTGCTGGCGGAGAGGCAGCCCGGAGACAGTTGTGCTGATGAAGTGGTAGAGCTGGTTCCTGCTCGCCGCGGTGCGGCGCGCGCCGGCCGGCCGCTGGGCGCTCAGCGCTCCCAACCTCGAGTTGTGCAATCCTTTGTAGCACGCCAGAGTCCTCCTTCGCTGTTGCCTCTCGTCCTCTCTCTCTCTTTTTTTCAAGCTGTGAGCTCAACCGATGAGTCAGAGCCGTGCAATCCTGACACTGCATCGCAGGACTGGGGGTGACAAGGAGGGAGGGAAGAGCGCTTGCGAGGCGGACAGCACCGGCGCGGGGCGCGCCGAGGTTCCTGCGCCGCAAGCGGGGGGTGACAACCCACGCGTCCCGCCCGGGCCCTGCCAGCAAACTTCCCAGCTTCGGGAGGCGCTGGCTGGTGGAAGACTCGCGAACACCGCGGGGAGGCGACGGTGCCTGTTTGTTTTTAAAATCGGGGAGTGCGTGCAAGCGGCTGGAGTCTCGGAGGCGACCGAAGGCGGCGGCCCGCGACGGAAAGGGGACAGCAGAGGCCCGAGCTCAAGCAGGAGCGGGGTAAGTGGGCTACACAGCAGGCGGCCGAGGCCTGCACGCGGCAGGGGCAGCGAGGAGACCCTCGGCGGCGCGCAAACGGTGGCTATTCGCTCCACGGGCTGCAGCTCTGCAGGCGCGGCCCGGAGCCAGAGCGCGGGGACACTGGGGCCGCCACGCGCCAACTTCTAAGGCCTGGGAGGCGGTGGGAGCTGGTGCGTGTGAACGTGCGTGGGCTGCCCGCAGCCCACTCCCGCGCGGCCCGCACCCTGTACCCGCAGCTGCGTGTGCAGCGCAAGCCCACGATGTTTGTGCAGCTACGCAGCTTGCGCGCGGCTCCCGCCCACCCGGGCGCGGCCAGGGTAGGAAAACCCTCTAAGCCACCCAGCCGGCGGTGGCGGCAGCTCAGGAACACGGCTGCTCCTCCTCTGCCCGAGCGAAACGTGGTGTCCTTAGGGACCAGCTGGCGTGACAGAGCTCAGGCCCGAGAGGCGCGGCGAGGGGCTGGCAAGCTGCGGAAACTTGGCGCTGAAGCCCTTTTCCTTTCCAGCGTGCTCGGGAAAGTGGGCTTGGGCACTGTGTCGGTGCTGGGACTTTGGGGGACAGAGGTGCAGGGGAGGAAGGGAACTGGGGCAAGTGTACTAGAGGCCTAGACAGGAGCGTTGAGCGCGGGCGGGCAGGCAGGCGAGTGCAGAGCCGCCTCACCCTGCTCACTCTGGCGCTGTTCGAGCACCTCAGACCTGTCATCGGTCTTGCCCGCCCCCGCACGCCCGCGCCGCAGCGGCCCTCGGACCCCGCGCGGCGCCTGTCCGGGTGCTGTGTTCCACGGTGCTTGTTGGGAACGCTGGAGCCCAGGTTCCTCTGGGCCCTGCATATGGCTGGCTCCGTGGAGTTAATCACCCTCCTGCCCCGCCAAAAAAAAAAAAAAAAAAAAAAAAAAAGAAGAAGAAGAAGAAGAAAGAAAGAAAGAAAACATTCACACAGACTGGAGCGTATACAGCAGGTTGCCCCTCCTGGGCCCCCACCACTCTGGGTAAGGGCTGACCGGAGGCTGAGAACCCTGGTGCACCCTAGGGCTTTCAAGCCTCAGCTCCAAGGCAGACCTGGAGGAGGTGCCTACCACCCAAAGGGGAGGCCACTGAGTGTACTAGCTCATTCTTTAGCGTAAGCTGCTGGAAGGATGAAAGGGGAAGTTACTTGCCCCATTTAAAACTCTGTTGGTCACAACTTCGGTGGCTACTTCCTGCATCTACCATCCCACGTTGGACTGCAGCATGTGGGGCATGCTGGGGAATGGGGGAGTGCTGGCTGGC
Organism: Geosciurus inauris; assembly: GCA_004024805.1. NCBI lineage: Eukaryota > Metazoa > Chordata > Mammalia > Rodentia > Sciuridae > Geosciurus > Geosciurus inauris. The sequence continues at coordinate 22,357 of PVHX01004186.1, forward strand.
CCTGGCTGGCCATGGAGGCTGCTGTGGCACGTGTGTGTAGGGGATCCCTTTTGGCAGCTGTGGCTGGGGAGGGGAGAGGGTGTCTGGCTTCCTCCAGCAGAGGGAGCCTGGCCTGGAGGTCTTAGCTACCCTGTAGCTTCAGAACTGAGACAGTTCTGGTGAAGGTGGAAGAATTGAAGCTCTGAGGAGAAGCCACTCAACCGGTGGGAGCCTGGACAGAGGGGAGAGACCACTGATCTTCCTTCAGAGGCTTCCTGGGAAGCTGTGATACTTTCCTCTTTACAATCAGAGAAATGCAACCTTCCTGCAGGTGTTAGATAGCTTCAGAACCAAAGGGAAAGGACAGACCTTCCCAGGTTGAGAATTTATGGGTCCTCTTTTTCTCCTGCTCTATACAGTGGATAATAAGGGCATAAACATTCAATTACTGTGATCAACCTCTCATTGCATGGCTCTGGTCCAGTCTCCACTCTAATTGGATTGGCCTCTGGCTGGTTTCTCTGGTCTGTGTCTGCCCAAGGGACAAGGAGGTGAAGAACCTGAAGGATGCCCCTCCCCACCTCCCAGTTCATACAGCTTGCTCTGGGACAGTCTTGTCCACTTCCAGTGTGGCCTCTCCAAGCATCATCCCTGGCTCTGTAAGCCTACTTTAGGAAAGAGTGCCTTTGGAGTGCTCAGGGGGATGAGAGCTTAACTTTTAAACATGGCATTTAAAAATAGCCCCAATGTTTGATTGACTCCACGGGCTTCTGCTTTTAATAAATGGAAGGAAAAAAGACAACATGCAGTATGGCTGCAGCTGAGGGCCTCCTGTGGCTTCAGGACCCAGGAAAGTCTGCTCAGTGGAGCCAAGACTTCTGGAACAAGAGGGGAGTGGGAGGATGACTTGGGGTGTGTGCATGGTGTGTGTCCTGGAAGGTGAATGGGCCTGGGCCAAGAATTTTTAGCCCTGATAACCCCTCTCCTGTAGTTGGGTCTCCTAGAAGAAAACCTTGCTCATGGTGAGGAGGGAGTGGCCACAAGTGGCCGGGATACTCCTACTTTTCCTTCTAGTTCTGTTTCAGATACCACTTCTGAAGGTCTTAGCCTTCTTAGGCCTTATGACAATGAGTGTTCAGAAGAAGTTCTTACCTTTGTCATCTTATGTAGTTATTTGTGTACATACTGCAGTGTAGTAGTCAAAAATGTAGACTCAGGCTATTTTTTATATTTCCTTTGCAGAGTTGCTGTAAGGGCTCTGAGTGTTTGGAAAATGTAGTTTCTGTTGCAGTGTAAGTTCTTTGTTGTTCTCCAGTGCCTGGCATCCAGTACATTTAGTACGTGATAGTTGAATGAGTGAATAGTGGTGTACACCTATAATCTCAGCTATTCGAGAGGCTGAGGCAGGAGGATCAAAAGTTTGAGACAAGCCTCAGCAATTTAGCAAGACTGTGTCTCAAAGTAAAATAAAAAGGGCTGAGGATGTATCTCAGTGGTACAGTGCTTGCCTAGCATGCACAAGGCCCTGAATGGGGTTTAATCTCCAATAAATAAATAAATAAGGAAGGAAGGAAGGAAAAATAAAGGAAAAAAAATGTGGATTTGGCATGTGGAAGGCACAGTGAATCCCTGCTGCTGGGACCTCCTTACACTGTGTTATTAGTTTCAAAAGCATCAGTCTACTATGAGTGATTGTGGTGTTGGTGAACCCAGTTTCCTGGCAATGCACTGCAGCTGGCTTTCTAGAGCCTCTCGGTCACCCTGACTGAAGAGAAAAAAGTGAAAGAGCTGTGGAGCCTCCTGCTCTGGTATCTGCTAACCTGGACATTTCCTTCTACTAGTCTAGGTTGGCATCCTCCTGTGTGTGTGTGCACATGCCCTGCTGCAGAAACTCCAGCAGCTCCTTTCCCTGATTCACTGCAGGAAGCAGGAAATGCAACCAGTAGTTGCATTTGGTTGGAGGTATTGCTTTTGCTATTAGGACTGTGAATGTGTGGGGCTGTAGGAAATTGCTCGCTGGGCTGGGGCTAGGTGGAGCATGCTGAAATCCCAGCTCTTACTAAGGGATCTGCATTTGCATTGAAAGCAACATTCAGGATACTGTGAGACTGTGAGCTCATTTTATGAATCAGAAGCATTACAGCATAACTTTAGTGTTGGAAACTGCTCTTTGGAATCCAGATCACCCTCCTTCCACCCCAACACACGCACACTTACTCTCACAGTCACACACTTGGAAGCAATAGCAGTTAGTGGGGCATCAATTCAGATTCCAGAGCCATCAAGCAAAACTTGTCAACACCTACTTCCACCCCCCACACTCAGAACACCATTCCTGGATGGTGTGTGGCCAGTCAGTCACCCTGGCAGGGACACCGAAGGAAGTCTGGTGGGTATAGGGGAATGAGGCTTGGTCAGGTTCAGGTTCATAGTCCAAAAACATTTGCAGTGTGGCTTTGGGCATTGCTTAACTTCCTGAGCCTCAGTTTCCTTCCCCATAAAATGGGAAGGATAATAGTGTTTCACGGGGTTACTGTGAAGACTAAATAAGATCATGCATGTAAAGTGACTGGCACATAGTAGGTACTCAGCAGATGGTAGCTATCATTTCACTAGTTCCAGGTCCAGCTGCTGTTTGCTTTTTGCTCCTACCAGGGAAGAGGAAATGAAGGATGTCCGGCTTGTGGTAGGAAAGCAGTGTCCGGCACTTATGCAAATGAAGCTTGTTTTCTAACTCTCACGGCCCTGGGCACAACTGTGTGATCCACTGCCTGCTAGATGGGTCCAGTCACCTGGTGCCTTTGTGCCTTAGCAAGGGACTCTGTCCTTGCAGACAAGGGTTAAGGGCTCAGCTTCCCAGAGATCAGTTTGTGCTCTGGGGAACCTACCCACCCAGGCCCCAGGCTGAACCGCTCACTGGGTGTGGGCGGGAGGAAGCCTGCTTTCTCACCCAAGGAAAAAGTCTGCTTCACCTGAGCCTCCCAGGGTGACCAGGATGGAGGTTTGGAGTCATCCCTCCAAGGACCACCTTGGAGGGCAGCATCAAGGCATTGTATAAGAAAGTTGCTACATGTCAGAGAAGAGCTGAGGTTTTGCTGGGTGGAGCTGGGGGTCTCCCTGTGGGAAGCTACTGCGGTTAGTGGGGGCTGGTGGGGAGGAGTGGACCCAGCCTGAGGCTTCCCTGGCAGCCTTGCTTTCGCTCTTCCTGGAACACAGCCTTGTGCTGTGGCCAGCTAGGAAGGTGCTCCTTGTTCCCTCTGCCTTTCTCCTCAGCCTCAAGGAGCTCACTCGTGGTGAGAGCAGTTTTTTCCAGGCACTGCTTCTTCCTGCAGGAGTCTCGAGGAGGGGGAGGGTAGAAGCCAGGGCAAGGTAGTCAAGCCTGGAGAAAGGGAAGAACCCTGGGCTTGCAGCCAGAAGGGAGTTCCCTCAAGTCATACAACTTCTCTGGGGAAATGGGGTCCAGAGGGAAAGGAATATGTTGAGGAATTTTGCTCCCCGGCTCTTTCCAATAGTTTGGGCAGACAGAGGCCCCAGTCTAGCCCACTGTGGCCCAAATTTGCCAGTTTTCTGGACGGGAAGGGTGATGGAACTCAGAAAGGGGCTTTAGTGGTAATGAGGGTACAGGAAGGCTGGCCCTTCAACCTCCTCCTCCCAGCCTGTTGGCAGCTCCTGGGACAAGCACCTGGCTCCTCACCTGACCTTGTTCCATCCGAGGCCCCAGCTGTCCATAGGTCATAGCTACCCAGCCCCTGGGAGTCATTGCAGAGCTGGAAAATACTCTGGGACATCTAGTCCTACTCCATTTTCAAATAAGGAAGCCAAGAGGTTGTGAATTGCTGGAGGTTGTCACAGAAGCTCCACTTTTCCCCCAGAGAGCAAGAAGAGGGTCTGTGCCTGTGTCCTGTCCAGGGTCACTGCCCCTCCCAGTTTGGAAGTTGAGAGGGTTGCTTCAGTGCAGAAGAGCCCAGAGGAATACTGTCTGGGCTCCTGGGTGTGGTCCAGCCCTCAGCTGGCTCCATAGTTATTTATTTGTCTGTGTGTGTGTGTGTGTGTGTGTGTGTGTGTGTGTGTGTGAGCTCTGTGGTTGGAAGGCTAGATCTGAGTGAAAGCAGAAATATCCACACTACGTCAGCTGTGCCATGCGCAGATTGGGCCTTGCAGGGACAGTTGGGAGAGGAAGAAAGGGGGGCAGAGGTGCCTCTGCAGGGTGGCTGCTAGTGCTCATCCTGTCCCTGCTGCAGGCTTGCACTCTTGAGCATAAACAGCATTTCCACGTTGCTGGCAACTGCTTTTCCTTGCTGGCTCTGGGCAGAAGAGTTGCCAAAAATAACCAGGCAGGCACTTCCACTTGTGGAATATTCACTGTGGTGGCCTTTGGCAGGCTAGCTTGCCTTCTGCAGGCCCAATGTCTCGCTGTCCCTGCTCCTACTTCCTGTGGCCACCCTTTCTCAGTCTCCCTCAGGCAATGGCGCCTTCCCTTTTATTCCTTTTCTTAGAGTGAGCCCCAAGACGGTGGTGGCTCCTCCTTGTGGGCCTGGAAGCTCCACCAGGTATCATGTGGGAAATACTTTTACTCTCTTGTGTCCCTGCAGGGCCTGCTGGCACAGCTGAGTCCAGAGGAGGTCTCTGCTGTGTGTGCTCTGGACTTCTTGCCAGCCCTGTCTCCTGGGTCTGTAGGCCAGATGCCCTGCATGCCTGCAGAGCCCAGTGCCGTTGCTGGGATTCCTTGACTCCTTGTCCTGTGCCTGTCTGGACAGCCCTAGAAGAAACAGACCATTCATTTCCCCCAAGGTGTTATAGACTGATACTAACACTTGAGCTACCCCTGCTCAGCAAAGTGGGAAGGAAATCACATTTATTGAGTGCTCAGTTTGTGCCAGGCACTTCATCTATGTATTATCTCATTTGATCCCACAATGCTTATAAGACAAAGCTGTGATGCTCACTCACCAACAAGGAACCTGAGGCTTGCAGGGGCTGGTGATGAGAGAAGCTGGCAGGCATTCAGTCTGACCCTCTTACCACACAGCTCCACACTTCTCCTGACTATTTTAATGATCACAGGGAACAATGCCTTACCTTTGGAATGCATTGCTGATGGTAGGAATTTGGGTCAGTCATTCCTGCATGGGAGGAGGAGAAAGGCTTGGTTTAAGCCTTCCAGGGATCTTCCATGTGTCTGTTTCTCCCTAAACACATCCCAGCCAGTGCAGTCTTGAGAACATCTCTGGGGACCATGGGCTGGGGGCAAGTGGAATCTTGGGTCTCTTTTTCTGGCTACTGAGTTTGACCCCAGGCCTGTCATTCCTGATGGCTTGGCCAAGGTCCCAGAGAGCCTGGTTGGTGTGTACTTGGTGCTTAGGCTGACTGCTGTGCCGGTGCCTGGTGTGCTGTGCCAAAGGCCTCTGGGTGTATTTCAGGAACAATAAAGAATAAATCAACATAGGAGAAAAGGCCCTACAGCAGCTGCTCAGAGATTGGAGAAATGCAAGGAATGTGCAAGCATTTGGCAGAGGGCCTGCATCTTGACCGGGGCCTGAGAAAGGGCTGACGCTCACTTGATGGTCGGGTGAGTAAGACAGGCAGCTCTCTGTGCCCACTCTGCAGCCCTTCTAGGAGACTCCGTCAGCCACGCTGGGAACTCTTTACTGCTGGCAGCAGATGTTTGTGCTTCTTGCTCATTAGCAGCATTACCTCCATTCTTTACTCTCACCCCAAACCAGCAGACACTAACCCTAGCGTGTCCCCCAGCCCACTACTAGGTCCTCAGCCCTATTTTGTGTTTTCATGTAGAGACAGGGTCTTGTTGAGTTGCTTAGCACCTCGCCGTTGCTGAGGCTGGCTTTGAACTCATGATTCTCCTGTCTCAGCCTCCCTAAATGCTGGGATTACAGGCATGTGCCACTGCGCCCGGCCTCTAGAGCTGGACTACAGGAAAGCCTAGACTGATGGAGGCTTGTCAGCCTTGAGCCTAGACACCAGACCACCTGCTATACCTCCCTGCTGAAGGAGATGAGCCAAATGTTGAGGCCCCCCGGCAATGCCAGATGGGGGTGTGTGTGCCAAGTGTGAGGACATCCACCTGGGAGCCCTAACCACAGCTCTACTCAAGTGGTCATCCGTGTGTCCTTGGGCAGGTGGCCATGGGTCCATGGTCACCTTAACTCTCAGGATTTCATCAGCCATGAAACAGGGATTTCTACCATGATCTTTGGCATGTGTGGGCACTAGTTGTCTCCCCTACTCAGGATGTGCAATGGACAGCCTTTATTTAGGAATTTATGTTCTTGGGGAGAAAAAGCCCCCTGAGAGCCCCCATGCAGAGGTGTGGGTGGTTATGGCTGGAGCTGATGCTTAGTGTGCTGTGGGTGGTGGGGATGGAGCGGGGACCATTAGCATGGAGCTGATTGGAGCTCATTCAGACTTTAGGGGGTCAGGGGAAGGAACTGGAGCCTGGGCCCCATGGCAATTTGGGACATCTGACAAGCAAGGGAGAGCCGAAGCTTTATTTTTAAAGAGCTGTTGGCCAGCTGTGGGTACAGGGTTGGAGGGTGTGGGAGGGATGTGGCTTCCTCCTGGGGAAGAAGGTGTTGGGTCTTTCACAGGTTGGCCCAGGGGTGGGAATCACCTGTAGCTGGGCCTCTTGCAGCCACCTTTGCTGACCAGCCACACTTAGAGCAGTTTGCAGGCCAGCTGAAGCCACTCTTTAGGAGGAAGGCACGAGCAGGCCAGAGGCTCTTGCAGTCTACCTGGTGCTGCCGTTTTATGTCCCAGATGGCCTGGTGTGGCATTTAGGCAGGAGGCAAAGCCTGAAGCTTGGGGAGGGAGTCTGCAGAAAGAGCTCTGGAGACAAGTAGGTCTGGCCTTGACTCTGTTCTCCCATGACATAAGGCAAGTGATTTCACCCCTGGGATCTTTCCAAGTTCCTTTTGGAGAAAAGGGGAGAGCAATATATTTACCTTGTGTGCAGGTGTAGTGGGTGTGGGGTGGAGTGGGCAGTGCTTAGCACCGTGACTGCACACCCTCAAGAAATGTTAAGAGATATTGATGAGGGGCTGGGATGTGGCTCAGTGGTAGAGCACTTGCCGAGCATGTGTGAGGCACTGGATTTGATACTCAGCGCTGCATATAAATAAATAAAATAAAGGTCCATTGGCAACTAAAAAATATTTTAAAAAGGTATTGATGAAGCCTTGTTTGTGTGGTATTGGGATTAACCTTGGCTCCAAGCTTTGCCCAGTGCTTTGCCAAAAGGCAGGGCCTGCCTAAATGGAGGCATGCATTATATTGGGGTCCTTGATTCTGGGGACCTACTATTCTCCTGGCTGTGTGTCCTAAGGCAAATTTCTTTCCTTCTCTGGACTGCTGTGTAGAATGAGGAATTGTACTGGGTGAACTCCAGAATCTTTTGATATTTGGAATCTGTTCAGCCATTCCCAGCTAGACCTTGCTTTGCCAGCTGGCTCGGGAGAGAGGCCCAAACCACCTTTTCCACGTGGTAGGAGGCCTTTATTCCAGAGTGAGATTCTGCTGATCCTGCAGCTTCCAACCCATCTCTGCGGCCCTCCTCCCCCATCTCTACATTCTTCTAGCTTCAGGGGCTCTTACCAGTACCCCTAATCTGGAAGGGAACCTGTTTTTGGCACATTGGGACTGGGATTATTTCTTGAAAAGAACATTATATACTATGGGTCAAGAAAAGCAGCCACCCTGGGAGGGAACCAAAGGGCAGAGTCCATGTTGGCTTGATGGATTCTCAAGTGTAGCATTCCTTCTGGGCCCATAGGTATAGGGTGCTGAGTGGGGACTGTGAAGGATCTTCCTTCTGACTTTGAATATCAGCACCTCAGTTTCTGTCTGTAGAAAAGGGACAATAAGACCCTCTATGGGAGGTGTGTAAGGTTTGTGCATTAGGATACATAAAGTGCCCAGCTCAGGGAAGTGCTCTGTGAATGTTAGTTCCTTTCTTTTGGGAAGAATCTGCCTTTTTCTATATTCTGTAGACTGGCCACAAATATTTGCCTGAGGCCATTTTCCCAAGGAAAAGCAGAGCTGCATGACAAGCTGCTACAACCCCAAGGGCCTCATCATTGCACAGCTGTTTTGATTCTGAGACCAATCTTGGGGTCAGGCTCAGTGCGGCTGGCGTGAGGGATGGGCAAGGGACTACCCACACATTTGCAAATGTTTGAGATCTGGTGTGCAAAAGGTGTGTGGAACATGGGCTGAGGAAGGAGTGGCCTTTTTTTTTTTTTTTTTTTGGTACCAGGGATTGAATCCAGGCGTTCTTAACCACCTAGCCACATCCCCAGCCCTTTTTAATATTTTATTAGAGACAGGGTCTCGCTGAGTTGCTTAGGGCCTCACTAAGTTGCTGAGGCTGGGTTTGAATTTATGATCCTCCTCCCTCAGCCTCTAGAGTCACTGGGATTACAGGCATGAGCCACTGAGCCCAGCTGGCTGGAGTGGCCTTTTTGATCTGGGAAAACTTGGACAGTTATTTCTAAACTTTGTTTTCTGTAAGTTTCCCAAATTTGTTACTGTATTTCCAGTTTCAGTCCATTTTAATCAAAGAACATACTTTGTATGATTTCAGTCTTTTAAAATGTATTAAAACTGGGCTGGAGTTGTAGCTCGGTGGTAGAGCACTTGCCTAGCATGTGTGAGGCACTGGGTTCGATTGTTGGCACTCCATATAAACAAATAAAAGTCAACAACTGAAAAAAAAATTAAAACCTGTTTTATGGATTGATTTGTAATTTTATGTTCCATGTGCTCTTGAGAAGAGTATATTCTGCTATTGGGTAAAATGTTCTATAGATCTCTTTTGCATCTAATTTGTTTATAAATATCAAAGTATTCTTTTTCCTTGTTGATCTTTTCCTTAGTTGTACTGTCCATTATTGAAAGAGGAGTATTAAAGTCTCCAGTGATTATTGTTGAATTGTCTGTTTCTCCCTGCAATTCTGATAGATTTTGCTTCATGTGTTTTGGAGCTCCAGTTGTTAGGTGCATAAGTGTTTATAACTGATTGCCTCTTGATGGATGGATAAATTTTATTACAGAATGTTTTTATTTGTCTCCACTAACACTTGTGGTCTTAAGGTTTATTTTGTCTGATATTGGTATATCTGATATGGTTACTGTTTGTATGGTATCTCTTTTTTTTCTCCCCTTTACTTTCAATCTGAAATTTGAATATAAAATGTGTCTCTTGTAAACCATATGTATTTGGATCATATTTTTAAAAACTGTGCCAACCACTGCCTTTTAATTGGAGTGTTTAATACATTTACATTTAAAGTAGCTATTGATAAGGTAGGATATTGGTCTGCCATTTTGCTACTTGATCCCGTATCTAATGTCTTTTTATCCACTCTTCCTCAATACTGTCTTCTTTTGTGTTAGATAGATATTTTTGAATATACCATTTGAGGCTGTAAAACAAGATAAAGTAAGGCTTGAATGAGATTTTTAATCTTAGCACTTTGCACAGTGCCTGGCACTTAATAAGTGTTCAATAAACAGGGGTATTTGGCTGGGCCCCAAGTGCCATAAGAATCCAGTCATCCCTAGGACTAGCTGGCAGAGTCCACCCAGGGCTCTGTGGGACCCCTCATTTCTTCTGGGCAGGGGATAGCATTCTTTCTGGCAGTTATTCCTTTTGGGGAGTGGTGAGTGGTGGGTCCTGGGAAACTTCACCATACAAGCTCCTGGCCCTCAATCTTTCCCCCTATGTTTTAGGGAGCTGTTCTGTGGGATGTTCAGTGCCTGAGTCCCACCTGAGCTGCTTATGAAGTAGTACAGATTTCCCCTCCTGCTCCCCATCCCCCTGCCACCAGACCCATGAAACACCCTGTAAGGGTGGGTCTTCCTGCCTACACTGAAGTTTGAGTACCACTGCTTAACACAGACATGGATGGACAGCATCGTGTGACAGAGAGACCTGATTTGGAGTCAGCAGGTTTGGATTCAAATCCTAGCTCCTCATTGTGAGCTCTGTGATCTGGGGAGAGTTACTTCTCAGAGCTAGCCTTTCCTCATTTCTTAGCTGGGAATATGTGGTTATACAAGGAAGAAATACTCAACACCTTGGGCATTCAGGTAGTGCTGATGGCTACTATTTCATGTTGCAGTTCCTTGTTCTAGAGGTATTTCTATGGTTCCTGCATCTCCCCTGCTCCATTCCTGGCTATTAAGTTCCTCCTGGACCCAGACACCTGGTTCTCTAACAAGCCGTCCACTGTCCTCTCCATTGGGTCACTCTGCCTTCAGGCCCTGCTGCTTCCAACCTTGAGGCAGAAACAGAAGGAAATTGAAGAAGCATTATGGACAGTGGTGGAATAGCATGAAGATTCAGAGTGACAACAGTATGTGCTGGAGGGCTGCTTGGAGAAGGCAGGCCTTGAAAGAAGGCTTGATTGTTAGAATAGATTTAGGGTTTCCAGGCAGAGAGAACAGCTTTGTAGAGGCTCAAAGTCCAGGGCCTCCCCCTAGGGGTCACCCATTCCTTGTATTTACCTCTATCCCCCTGAACAAGACACTTGTATTATAGCTAATGTATGCTTCTGTGTCTCTCTCCACCACTAGACTGTGAGCTCAGCATGGGAAGAAATTGTGCCTTGTCTCCTGTGTCCTTAGAATGTGGCCTGGAGCCAGCACCCGGCAAATGCTTATTGAATGGATGAAGGGGCCTCAGCAGGGCAGGGTGTGTGGTGGGAGAAGGGACAGGACGGGGCCACGTTAAGGGAGGCCCCTGTGACTGGCCTCCTCTATCTTGGCCCAGGGCGGAAGTTGGCTCTGGGGCACTCATGCATGGACTCCAGAGAGCCCTGCCCTGGACCTGCCAAGAAGCCAGGCCTTTCCAGAAGGGGAGGGGGAAACTGAAGCAGCCTCTAGTGGCATAAACCCCATAGGGAACAGAAAGTGTGGGCACAGACCAGGGGCCCCAACAGTGCCCAGTTAGCCCTCAGCAGAGGTTTAGTCCTGCGAGGACACGGCAGCAAAGATACTTGCTGAATCTCTTACAGAAAGCCTACACTGGACAGCCTCCCACTTTTTCCTGCTGAGCCTTGAGTCCTATTGGGAGAAGTTTCCTGGGCTGCCTGTGACCCTTGGTAGCCCTTGCCTAGGAGGGAGGTAGCCAGTCAGTCCCTCCAGTGTAGGTAAAAGCTGAATCTGGAGGCTCCATCCTCTGCCAGCTTTGCCCAGGACTGCATTTCTTTCTGCTTCTCCTTCCCCTTGTAAAAGGGATCTATTTATCCTGGCCTCCCCTGGATATCCTGTGGGGCAGTGGGGGATGGAGATAGTAAAGGTGGATGCCTGGATGGAGCCCTGAGTGTTTCATGAGGCAAAAGATTCCCCTCAAACATATTCCTTTAAAAGCATCTCAGGGTTGGCATTTTTACTGTCAAAGCTCAAACTATAGTCAGCTTGAACCCTGGCCAAACTTCTGAGCCTGACTAGTTTTCAAGCCCCTTGAGAACAGGGCTTAGATGTCCAGTGGTTTGGAGAAATGGGACCTTCTGGACTATGTGTGAATTCCCAGTTGTGGTGGGGCGGAGGGCAGATGGCCCTCAGACAGCTACTCTGTGTCTAGAGGGAAAGTTTATTTAGGACCTCGGCAACTCTCGCTGGCCTAAGACCACTTACCCAGTCTGGCTGTAGCCATGGACCCCAGATAGCTAGGAGAGAGCCTTTTAGAACGTGAGCCTGGACTAGGGAGGCCAACTGGGCCATCCTGGGCCCCTTGTCATGACCTTCCCGTGTTGTCCTAGCTGGACCTTGGTGTTTTGAGGCCCAGGCCAGTCATGTTAGGGCATCAGGTAAATTGACCCACAGATTCCTGTTCCTGGCCATGGTTTAGGCAGGGGTGGGAAGCTTTGTGGCCTATTTCCATGTAGCCTCCATGTAGTATGGAACAGAAAGTGACAGTCCAGGAGCATGTAGCTCCTGGGCCAGACATTGGAAAAGGATTTGTGTTCATTTTACTGGAGAGGGCCTGGGCTGTGAGGTTGGGTAGGGTCTTGAGGCTAGATCTTTTCACATCATTCAGCCTCCTGGGGGGTGTGCATCATGGAGCAGGCAGGGGTCCGTGCCAGACATCTGGCTGTGAGTAGTGCTTCTGCCCAGGCATGCCCTGACTCACTTGGGTACAGTCTTGAATGAGCATCCCATAGGCAGTTATAAACTGTGTCAAGGCACAAGGGTCTGCAGACCGCCACAGAGTCCACTGTCTGCTAGGGACCAGGAAACAGGAACCTAGGATTTAGTGTGCTGAGCAGGTGGGGGTGGGGCTAGGTGGTGTGATGAACTCACACGGCAGTTCCTGACTCAGCCTTGGGCTCAGGAAAGCTTCCCAGAGGAAGCAGTGTCTGAGCCCTGAAGGATGAGCAGGACTCAGACCGGATGAGAAGGGTGGGAACGTCTTGTAGGCAGAGGTTCGGCCTGGTTAGAGACTTGGAAGCAAAGTGGGAATAGCAGTTGGAGGCCCTGACATGTCACAAGTGTGACATGTCTGTAGAGGTGGCAGGAGCCACCTCTTTGTCACAAGTGCCACCTCTTTGTCACAAGTGTGACAAAGTCTGCAGGGACTTGTGGGCAGGGTAGGGAGTTTAGACTTTGTCCCAAGCCAGTGTCTTCGATGCTTAGAAAAGTGACTCACCTGGAGTTCAGGGCCTTTTTGGATGCCTTGTTTGGGTCTCTTCCTCTTAGGTGGGAGACGCATGAGCCCTAACTCTCCTACTTCCTAGTGCTGAGCTTGCAGGGCTGGGGGTGGCTCAGATTTAACAGCAGGAGCTTGGAGCATTAGCTTCCGCAGGCTGGGGTTGCAGGGTGTGGGGGTTATCTATTTGGCTCTGGCCCAGGTCAGAGCCCCTGTGGCCGCTGGGCACCTCCTCTCTGCCTGTTTCCTTGACTCATAGCAGTCTTATTTCTTAGATGAAGCACTGATTGCTCCAGGTGGCTGGTGAGTGGCCAGGTCCCCTCAGTGGCAACAACTTGGTCCTCTGCCCTGTGGCGAGGGCTCACCAGACTCTCCTAACTTGGCCAGCCAATGCTGGACATGAGCTGGGATGCTGATGGCACTTGAGAAACCTTTGTGTTAGAGCTGCTATCCCCGCATAGCATGTTGGCCATCAACACAGAACATCCACAGGCCCTTGTAGCACCTTTCCCTTAAATGTCTGCAAGACCCACAGGTGGGTTCAGGGCTGCTTTCTTTTTGTGGAGCACACTACTTTCTTCTGTAGAAAGTGCTTCTCACTGTAGATTTTCCTGAAAGCTTCATGGGTTCCAGGCCATTGATAGTGCCTCTTGCTTTGTCTTCAGCTCAAGGTGTGAGTCTGGTCAAGGATTGGCTGCAGCAGAGAAGAGCCTAGAGGAAGGGACAAGTGAAGAGAGCGTGACAAACTGACAGACTGATAGAGTGGGTTGCAGAGTCTGGGGCCCCATCGTGGCTGTGGGTTTCCTTTTACAGTGTTCCTGCATCCGTTGTCAGAGGCCCTGCAGTTGGTCCCAGGGGTGAGCTGCCTACTGGGGTTCCTTCTTACACCCTCTTCCCTGCACCTCTGGGACTTGGCTCATAGGTCAACAGCTTTTGCAGAGGGTGGCTTCTTTCCTCTTCCTACAAGGAAGGCCAGGCTGACTACCACCTGAGGGACTGAGGAGTAGGAATGGGGCAGAAGAAATGGGAAGAGATGGCTCAGTCCTGTCCCAAGTAGGCTGGGAGGTACTAATGGGCCCAGAGCTAGCAACCACCCCAGCAGCAGCCAGAACTGAGCCAGCAGGGAGGCTGCAGGGTTTAGAGAGCCCAGCCTGGTGGTCAGTGCAGGAGGAAGTATCAGTGTCAGATCTACCTACAGCTGGACCTCATGTGCCTACAGTCCCCTTTGTGGTGAGGTCCCGTCCTGCCTTCCACAAGATTGAGGATCTCAGCTGTCTCTGGGAAGAATGGGAGAAGGTTACCTGCCAAAGGGTCAGGCAAGAGTAGGAGACTTCCCAGTGCCAGAGAGGAGTATCTGTGTCAGCAGATCCTTATTGTGAGTGTGCTGGGAAAGGAACCTGGGGCTTCATGGAGGAAAAAGAGCTGATCTTGGAGTCTGGCAGATCTGGCTTTAAGTCCTGGTTCTGAGACATAATTATGTGTGACCACAGGCAGGTTACTTAGCTTCTCTGAGCCTCATCTTCCTCACCTGCAAAATGGAAGTTAAAATAGCAACACCAGCCTTATAAGGCAGTTGGGGGAATCAAAAGAATGCAAAGTACTTAGGACCCTGGTGGCATAAGCCCAATGTTGTTTTGTTGTTATTGCTACTGCTACAGTCTCTGCTTCCTGGGTGGTCCCCTCCCCTCTTCCTCTCAGGTTCCCAGGCATTTTTTACTCCTTTCCCCATTCCCCCCAGAGGCTGACCTTTCTTCTTTGGGGGCCCCAGATCTGTGTGTCTGTGCCCCTGGCACTCTGCTCTCCAGTGGGGGTGACAGGGAGGCCTCTGCAGCAGAGGGAGTGATTTGGGGGTGATTCAATTTCCCCCAAACCAGGCTCTTTGATTTGTTCTAAGCAAAATCTGTCTCAGCCTCAGAAACCTACTGCAGTGTCCGCAGCAATGGCCCCCTTGATGTGCAGAATTAGCGAGAAGAGGCCTGGCAGCTGAGAGCGGCCCCTCCAAGCTGAGTTCTGGAGCTCCCTGCATAGGCTCCACCCTGTTCCCCCACATCTGCCCCTGCCTGGGCCCCTCTATCAGGCACACACTGGCACGCGCACCCAGGCCTGCCTGCCACGTGGGCCTTCCCTTGCTCCAGGCCCCAACCCCCAAGCCTGTGCTGTGGCTCGCTAGGCGACAGGGCTGTGATGGGGGGAGACATGAGTGCATGTGAACGCTGCCCCCCTCCTCCCACCAAGGCACCAGGGCACGTGGGTCTGCGGGGTGCCCCTGGGCCTCCTGAGTGCCCCTCTGCCCCTCCCCTCTCAAACGTTCTTCCTTCCTCTGTCTCACTTCTGCACACACAGACTTCTAGTTCATTGGGTCTGAGGCTCCCTGGGAAAAGTAAAGCCAAACAGGCCCACCCTGTAGCTTCACAAAGGCACTAGGGTGACTTTCAGTCTGGGCGCTGGCTTTTGGATCTCTGCTCTGAATTGGGTTGGCTGTCAGGGAAAGAGGGTTTAAAAGCAAGAGAAGGGTTTATTTCAAAGCTTTCCCTTCTTGTCCAAATCCTCCCCCTCCTGCTGGAGGCTAGGGTGACTTGGATGCCCCCAGTCCCTGTCTTATTCCTCCCTGCAAGTACCTAAATGAAGACAAAGGCGATGCACTAAGAGAGGGTCTCTCTTGCAGCCTTCAGGGCTCAGGAGACAAAGAAGGAAATCCAGAGGGAAGTTACTTCCCTTCTGGATGCTGGGCGAAAGTGAAAGACAGGGAGGGGGCCTCCAGTGAGTCACGCCAGGCAGGCAGGCAGGCAGGCAGGCAGGCAGGCAGGCCGGCAGGCCCCGGGAGCCAGGGCTGGAGCTGCGGAAACGTGCAGAGGAGCGATAGCAGCACCACGACTGCCTCAGGGAGCGGGCAGCACTGGGTGTAGGCAGGGCTGTAGACCCGCCCAGCCCCTGCCCTCTGCTGGTTTCCTGGGAATTGCCTGGGCTGCTAACGATGACCTGAGCATACGGGGGCTGAGGTCACCTGGACCTGCACATTAATTCTCCAGAGCGACCTATGCTTTCTGCGCCTCCTTTCCTCTCCCAGCCTGAGTGACCCAGCATCTGAATCTTCCCTGGGGAAGAGGTGAGCATGTAGCTCCTTCCCCCACCAAGTTCCCCAGGGAGAAAAAAAAATCTCTCTGAGAGAGTTTTTAAAAATACATGCAAGCAGTTATGTAAATTGTAAAATACAGGTCTGGATTCTGTTCTGTAGCAGCAGGATTAATAGAGTAATCCCTAAAAAAAATGAAGTTAGAGAGGGCTGAGGCATATAACCCAATGCTGAGCACATGCCTTGAGCCCTGGGCTTGACCTAGCACCAAAAAAGAAAAAGGGAGGAAAAAAAGAAAGAAAGAAAGAAAAAATGTTAGCAAACAAAAAGAGAAAAACTGAGCACTTTGGTTATGACATCATGGAGAAACCCTGTGCATCTAAGTTCTAGCATTAGCAATCTAAACCTCTCATATATGAGACTGTTCTTTGCTCAGAGTGCTAGGGGCTCTTCAGCAATAGAGGAGTAGGGTGGGGGCAGCCAACCATGTTGACCAGCTTCTGTACTGGATTGGGCGTCCAGCCAGCCAGGGCTGCAAAACAGGTTTTGTGCTAGTTGAGAAAGACTCCTGCAGCCGGAGCCCCACCCAGCAGCTCTTCCCAGGGGTGGGGCCTCACCTACATGCCTCTTTGAAGGACTGTGAGCCTGGCCTGGGTGCTGGACTCAGAGGCCTGGTGGGGCTGCATAGGAGGTGTGGCTGTGCTGGAAATGACCCCAACACACGCACTTCCTGTGTCTGGATGTGCTTAGAGTGTATTGGCTGGATAAAGATCCTCTTGGATCTGGAAGGAAGCTTTTGTGTAGACAGATGTGCAAGAAGGAGTGGGCCTGGCTGCCTCTGCCCAGTGGGTAAGGCCTGGGTTAAGAGGGCAAAGGAGCCCTGTTTGGCCTTTGCTGCCCTTTTTCCCCGCATGCCTCAGGGGATTAGGATGGATATCAGCCTTATCTGGCCCCTCAACATGTGCCTTTGTGCAGTGCACACATTATACAATCAAATGCAGCAGCCCTGGAGGTGGTGGGGCAAGAGTACCTCAGCAGAGGCTGTTGATCCTGCTGCCTTACCAGTGCTGCTCTGTGACACAAGAACTAGAAGGCCTTGGGGGCCCTGTTTCTTACACTTGTGCTGACTGACATCCAGGGATCCTGTGGCTGACATTGTCACTTTTCTTTCTGCAGGCTCCAGGACCCTGTGGAGCATCATGATCTGGGAAGAGTAGATGAGCGCAAGAGACTTTCTGAAAGAGAAGGGAGCTGCCAACAGTTTTCTCTCCCTGTTCCTGACCACATCATCCAGTATCGTCAACCCCTGCTCTTCCCTCACTGGCTTCTGGACTAGGGCCAGCCTTCCAACAGGACCTTTCTATAGGGAATGGGCAACTGGTGAAGTAGGTCTCACTGCCCGGCTTGGTTGGCCACACCATGAACCTCCAGGCCCAGCCTAAGGCTCAGAACAAGCGGAAGCGTTGCCTCTTTGGGGACCAGGAGCCAGCTGCCAAGGAGCAGGCACCACCCCTGCAGGCCCCGCAGCAGCCCATCAGAGTGAAGGAGGAGCAGTACGCTGAGCACGAGAGTCCAGCAGGGGCTGCCTCCACCTCGCAGCCTGTGGAGCTGCCCCCTCCTAACAGCCTGGCCCTGCTGAACTCTGTGGTATATGGGCCTGATCGGAACACACCAGCCATGCTGTCCCAGCAGGTGGGCTCGGTAAAGTGGCCCAACTCTGTGATGGCCCCAGGGCGCGGCCCAGAGCATGGAGGGGGCGGGGGTGTCAGTGACAGTGGTTGGCAGCAGCAGCCAGGCCAGCCTCCACCCCACTCTACGTGGAACCGCCTGTCCCTCTACAGTGGACACAAAGGGAGCCCTCATCCTGGCGTAGGAGTCTCTACTTACTATAACCACCCCGAGGCACTGAAGCGGGAGAAAGTGGGGGGTCCGCAGGTGGACCGCTATGGAAACGCAGTGCGTCCTATGATGCCCCAGAAGGTGCAGTTGGAAGTGGGGCGGCCCCAGGCACCCCTGAATTCTTTCCATGCCAAGAAACCCCCAAACCAGACGCTGCCTCTGCAACCCTTCCAGTTGGCATTCGGACACCAGGTGAACCGGCAGGTCTTCCGGCAGGGCCCGCCACCCCCCAACCCCACTGCTGCCTTCCCCTCACAGAAGCAGCAGCAGCAGCAGCAGCAACAACAACAGCAGCAGCAGCAGCAGCAGCAGCAGCAGCAGCAGCAGCAGCAGGCGGCCCTGCCGCAGATGCAGCTCTTCGAGAACTTCTACTCCATGCAGCAGCCGCCCTCGCAGCAGCCCCAGGACTTTGGTCTGCCGCCATCTGGGCCACTGGGACAGTCCCACCTGGCTCACCACAGCATGGCCCCCTATCCCTTCCCCCACAACCCGGATATGAACCCAGAACTGCGTAAGGCCCTCCTGCAGGAGGCAGCCCCGCCCCCCATGCTACCTCAGCCCCAGATGGCCTTCCCTCGACGCTCCCGCCGCCTCTCCAAGGAGGGGATTCTGCCTCCCACCTCCCTGGATGGGGCTAGCACCCAACCTGGGCAGGAGCCCACTGGCAATCTATTCCTACATCAATGGCCCCTGCAGCAGCCGCCACCCAGCTCCCTGGGGCAGCCCCATCCCGAAGCTCTGGGATTCCCACTGGAACTGAGGGAGTCGCAGCTGCTGCCTGATGGGGAAAGACTGGCACCCAATGGTCGGGAGCGTGAGGTTCCCGCCGTGGGCAACGAGGAGGGCCTGAGGGCAGGAGGCACTGGGGACTGTGGACAGGTGTTACGGGGTGGGGTGATCCAGAGCACTAGACGGAGGCGCCGGGCATCCCAGGAGGCCAATTTGCTCACCCTGGCCCAGAAGGCGGTGGAGCTGGCCTCACTGCAGAACTCAAAGGTGAGATGAGCATGGGGTGACAGACCTGGCAAGGAGTAGGGGATAACAAGTGACATTAGGCCCACAAGGACAGCTTTTTCAGTTCATTAGAGGACATGCAGTGCCGGCAGGCCCCGCCTCTTCCTCTCGGTCCCACATTGAACTCGAGTTGGAAGAGGTGAGTTCGGTCTCAAATTGGAGGTAAAACCGCCCCCTGGCAGCCCCCAGCGCGACTCCCGCCCCCTGCCCCCTGATCCAAAGGAACCTGAGCAATTGAGGAAGCTGTTTATTGGTGGTCTGAGCTTTGAAACTACAGATGATAGTTGAAGAGAACATTTTGAGAAATGGGGCACACTCACTGATTATGTGGTAATGAGAGACCCTCAAACAAGACGTTCCAGGGGCTTTGGTTTTGTGACTTACTCTTGAGTTGAAGAGGTGGATGCAGCAATGTGTGCTCAGCCACACAAGGCTGATTGGCCTGTAGTGAAACCAAAGAGCTATTTCTAGAGAGGATTCTGTGAAGCCTGGTGCCCATCTAACAGTGAAGAAAATTTTTGTTGGTATTAAAGAAGATACAGAAGGATATAATTTGGGTTATTAGAAAAGTTTGTCAAGATTGAAACCATAGAAGTTATGGAAGACAGGCAGAGAGGGAAAAAGAGAGGATTTGCTTTTGTAACTTGATGATCATGATACAATTGACAAAATTGTTCAGAAATACCATACTATTAATGGGCATAATTGTGAAGTGATAAAGGCCCTTTCTAAACAAGAGTTGCAGTCTGCTGGATCACAAAGAGGTCATGGAGGTAGATCTGGCAGCTTTATGGGTTGTGGAGGAAACTCTAGAGTTAGTGGAGGTTCCTTTCGCCATGGTGGAAAAACATTGGTGAAAGAGGAGACTGTAGTGGTGGTAGCAGAGGTAGTTATGGAGGAGGTGATGGTGGCAACTATGGTGGAGGTCCTGGTTAGAGTAATAGAGGAGGCTTTGGTGGTGGTGGACCAGGGTATAGAAACCAAGATGGTGGATGTGGTGGTGAAGGACGAGAATGTGATGGTTACAATGAAGGAGAAAATTTTGGTGATGGTAACTATGGTGGTGGTGGGAACTATAATGATTTTGGAAATTACAGTGGACAGTAGTGATCAAATATGGACCCATGAAGGGAGGCAGTTTTGGTGGAAGTCCCTGTTTGCTCTGGCAGTCCCTATGGTGGTGGTTATGGATCTGGTGGTGGAAGTGGTGGATATGGAAGCAGAAGGTTTTAAAAACAGTGGAAAAGGGCTATAGTTTTTAGCAGGAGAGAGAGCAAGGAGTTATCAGGAAAGCTACAGGTTACTTGGAGACAGTCATCCCAAAAGCATTAGAGGAACTGTAAAAATCTGCCACCAAAGGAACAATGATCCATAGTCAGAAAAGTTACTGTAGCTTAAACAGGAAACTCTTCCTGTTCAGGATTGTCATAGCCACAGTTTGCAAAAAGTGTAGCTATTGATCAATGCAGTGTAGTGTCCATTAGATGTACATTCCTGAGGTCTTTTAACTGTTGTAGCTTTTTCTTTTTCTTTTCATTGCATCAGGTATATTGCCTTGTCACTTGTGGTAGTGGTAGTGGTACCAGGAATTAAAAAATTAAGGAATTTTTAACTTAAAAAAAAAAAGGCATACAAAGGACCCCTACACAAGAATTCCTACCTGAAGGGAAGCTGAGGTTTACATCCATGGAGGATTGGGGGCAGGAGATGAGACCATTTCCAGGTCCAGTGTGCTAAAAGACAAGAATGTGATGGTGCTTACATGCTGAGTGCATCTGTCAAATTTTATTGAACAGTTATTTAAAATAGGTTCATTTGCTTATATGTAAATTATACTGCAATAAAGTTGATTTTAAAAAAACCAAAAGAATAACAATAGGGAATAAGAATGAACAGAATTTGAGCATGTGTGTTATGCTTGGAGTTTTTTGTTTGTTTATCTGATCACACATAATTTATCATCAAACCCCATGAGAAGAGTGCTGTCATCTTTCCCTGTTTTCTACCTTAAAATGCTGAGCGCAAAGTGGGATTTCCCAAGGTCACATAGCTGGAATAGAGGTCTAGTATCTAACCCCAAAGTCAGTGTTGTCCCCTTCTTTCACTAAAGGCCTCAACCACCAATGCCTCAGGGCCTGATAAGTAGAAAACTGCAGAATGTGCCCTGTGTTTAGGGACAGCCAGACATCACTCTTGCCCGTTGCCTGTGGAGAAATAGATGCAAAGACCACCCCTTGTGCATGCCTGAAATCTCAGCTGTTTGAAAGGCTGACACAGAAGAATGGCAAGGGCAATTTAGTGAGATCCTAACTCAAAAAAAGAAAGAAAAAGGCAGGGGAGGTGCAGGAGGGACTGGAGATGTAGCTCAGTGGTAGAATGTCCCTGGCTTCAACTCCCAGTACTGAAACAAAACAAAACCAAACCATCCCTAGCATTGGACTTCTGTAATCACAGAGGCTTGAAAGGCTGAGGTAGAGCCGGGAGCAGTGGCTCAAGCCTGTAATCCCAGCACTTAGGGAGGCTGAGGCAGGAGAATTGCGAGTTCAAAGCCAGCCTCAGCAATGGTGAGGCGCTAAGTGACTCAGTGAGACCCTGTCTCTACATAAAACACAAAATAGGGCTGGGGATGTGGCTCAGTGGTCGAGTGTTCCTGAGTTCAATCCCCAGTACCAAAAAAAAAAAAAAAAAAAAAAAAAAGCTGAGGTAGGAGGATCCCAAGTTCAAAGCCAGCCTCAGCAAAAGTGAGGCACTAAGCAACTCAGTGAGACCTGGTTTCTAAATAAAATACAAACTAGGGCTTGGTGGTCAAGAGTCAAGTGCCCCGAGTTCAATTCCTGGTACAAAAACAAAAAACAAAAAAAACCCCACAAAACCATCCCTACCTTTGTCATAAGTTTCTTACTTTGTTTTGCAGAGATGTGTTTTGAATATTTAGATAATAAGTTGTGTGCCATACTCTACTGACCATTGAAACACATCTGTAAGCCACTTGTGGCCTGAGATGGCTGCCTGGGGCCCCCTGCTCCAGGACAGGATGGTAGGACCTGGAAGAGGGAGGTTATAAAGAGTATTTAAATGTGGTGGGAGAGAGAAGAGGTTATCAGGAGAAAGCCAGGTTGTCAAAGACCAGTGAGAGTCATTGTGATTGTTTGAATCTCTGGATTAAATGGTTGAGAGAGTCCTGGATCAGTAAATCAGGGCTGATCTTCTGAACCTCACTTCTGTTCCTGTCCCCTCTTCAGGATGCCAACGGCTCTGAGGAAAAACGGAAAAGTGTACTGACCTCAACTACCAAGTGTGGGGTCGAGTTTTCAGAGCCTTCCTTAGCTGCCAAACGATTGCGTGAAGACAGTGGCATGGTACCCCTCATCATCCCAGTATCTGTGCCTGTGCGAGCTGTGGACCCAAGTGAGGTGGCCCAGGCTGGAGGTGTTGCTGAGGATGGCAAGGGTTCTGAGCAGAACCCCACCGAGCACAAGCCGTCAGTCATTGTCACCCGCAGGCGGTCTACCCGCAATCCTGGGATGGATGCTCCAGCTCAGGTACGAGACTCCCGGGCACCCCTCCAGTGTCTGAGTGCTCCTGGGGATGAAGGACCCTACGGGAAGCAGAGAATATGGCAGTATTGGAGAGCTTCAAGGGACCTGTGGAGATACACTGTTTTTATTTTCTAAATCAAACTTCTGGATGGTACACATACAAGGAATGAGAATGGTTTTATACTTGAAATCGAAGATGTCTGGGAAAATCTAGGATGAGTGAATTTTTTTTTTTAATGTTTTTTAGTTGTCAATGGACCTTTATTTTATTTATTTGTATGTGGTGCTGAGAATCGAACCCAGTGCCTCACGCATGCTAGGCAAACGCTCTACCACTGAGCCACAACCCAGAACCATGAGTGAATTTTTTTTTTGCTTCAGGTCAGCAAATTTTGGCTGGCCCCCACTGTGGGTCAAGACTCATACTGGGTTTTGGGATATAGTGGTGTTTGTTCATTCTAAGTGTTTTGAAGTCTCTCACTAAAATTGAGGTTTTGTTTGTTTCTTGTTTTACTTCTGTCATTATTTGTGTGATATATTTTGATGCAGTATTATTAGGTATATTCTCATCTAGAACTGGATTAGACACCTTTATCATCATGAAAGTTTTCTTTTTATCTTTAGTAATATTTTGCCTTTTAAAATCTATGTGAACAGCTAGCTTGCTTGCTTTCTTTCTTTTTTTTTTTTTGAGTTGTAGATGGGCATAATACCTTATTTTATTTATTTAGTTTTATGTGGTGCTGGGGATCAAACTCTGTGCCTCACACATGCCTCACACAAGTGCTCTACCACTGAGCTGCAACCCCAGCCCTAGCTTTCTTTTGGTTAGTGTCTGCAGGGTATATCTTTACCCTAATCTTTTCTTTATCCTTGACTTAAGGGAATGTTATTGAAGTGGTATACAATGGGGTTTGTTATTTTCTTTTTTTTTTTTAGCTGTAGATGGACATAATGTCTTTATTTTATTGCTTTGTATGTGGTGCTGAGGATCGAACCCAGGGCCTCACGCATGCGAGGCAAGAGCCCTACCGCTGAGCTACAATCCCAGCCCCGGGGTTTGCTATTTTCTAGTCTAATAATTTTTGTCCTTTAATTAGAACATAGGTACATGTTTCTATGTATTTCTTTACCAATAAAGTTGTATGTATACTGTACAACATGATGTTTTGATATAGGTGTATATTGTGGCATGGCCAAATCAGGCTAATTATCATATTCATTAACTCACATACTTATTGTATTTTTTTTTTGTGCTGAGAACATTTAAAATCTGCTCCTTTAGCAATTTCCAAGTACACAATGCAGTGTTATTACTGAAAGTCACTATGTTGTATAGTAGATCTACTGAACTTACTCTGCTGTCTTCCTGAAGTTGTTTCCTTTGGTCAGTATCTCCCCCAAGCCTCAGCCTTTGGTAACCACCCTTCTGCTATCTGCTCCTTTTTTTAGCTTCCACTGAGAGAGTTCGCATTTTCTGTATGTACTGATATACCTGGTTTATCAACTTCCATCTACTGTTAGCTTTCTGTTTATCCCATCCTGCCTTTCCTATGCTATGTTCCTTCCTCCTCCAACCTCGCTTGGATCAGTCAGGGTTGTTATCCCATTTCTTGGCTTTGTGAATTTATTAGTTATATGCGTAATTATTTCTCTTTCAGCGATTACCCTAGCAGACTTCTTCCCTGAATTCCTACTGTAGAACTAAGTCCTACAGAAAGGGATTCAAGTGACTATTTTCTCAACTCTGAGGAAGAATACATGGCAAGTACCATGCATAGGAGAGTTGTTCACTTATTACCTATAGTGAATGCCTTATGACACTGAAGCTTAATTCCCTGATTGAGAACATTGCTTGAGATTAAAACCTGCATTATTGACTTATTGAAATCTAATATAAATTAGTACTTTTATCACTTTCTGTACAATATAGAGTTCTTTTTAAAAAATATTTATTTATTTTTTTAGTTGCAGGTGGACAGAATATCTTTATTTTATTTTTATGTGGTGCTGAGGATTGAACCCAGTGCCTCACGCATGCTAGGCGAGCACGCTACCACTGTGCCACAATCCCAGCCCCCAATATAGAGTTCTTACAATGCCTTGATTTCATTTCCCACCAATCCCTAACCTGTAAAATTATTGACAGACACTTTCATTCTTTGTATATTTAATACCCATGGGACATTATAGCATTGTTGTTGTATTCATTTGTTATTCATTTTAGATTTACCCCCAACACTTGTCATTTCTTTTTTTTAATTTAATTTAATTTTTTTATTTGTTTTATTTAGGCTTACATGTTAACAGTGCAATTTGATTCATTGTACATAGATAGAGGATAACATATCAATTCTCTAGTTGTAAGTTGTACAGAATCACAACATATATGCAGTCATATATAAAGTTAGGGTTATTATGACCATCATATTCCACCAA